>WSFP011454678.1:0-19416 GCA_009831015.1 Picea engelmannii
TTATGATTAAATATTAGAAAAATGACATATTTTCATTATATATCAAGGTTGGATGAGTTTGATGATGTGTGTAGGCATATTTGAAGATTTCAACAAAGTCAAATATTACCACCTAGCCTCAAATTCGAATTACATCTTCAAACTTTGAGGATTTGAAAGAGATCTCAAGGAGAATATCATGGAATATTTGGTTGGCATATCTTATCTAAGATATGTGAGAGATGTATGGAGGATTTGAAGGGATCATATCTTGTCATAATGGGAAATTAGTTGAGAGTGGTTGAGAGAATAGTGGGTCTGTCATTATGACACTCATGTATATAAGAGAGTGATCTCTCTTCATGAAGGGTCATGTAATTCACAAAGGGGATGTTATTCATAATTGATCATGTAATTCATAATTGAGTCTTGTAATTGGGAGAAGGGGATTCTTTGCTTTGATTCTTTCATTGTTATTATTTCATTCTTTGTCATTTGACTCTTGTAATATAATTTGATATTGATTTATTGTGAGAGCTCACATATGTCTTTTTTCATTCAACTCTTCACATGTTGTATTGATTTCCTAGATTAATTTCATTTCAGCAAATTAGATTAGATTAGTTCTACTTTAGTCCTACATATATAGTGCGTGTGCTTCGTAAGCCTATGAACCTCGAATTGACAAATTAAATAGTTGGGAAAGTACTACAACATAATTAAACGACAATATTTCCACCTAACAGATTGTTGCCTCATCTCAGTTGGTGTTGAGAATGTAAGATGAGTCTTGCATATAGAGCTGGTGCTCTTGTAGGGTTTTACTCTATTCATTTGTTGCTGAAAAAACCCCAGATTGAAGTCCATAATAAAAAGAAAAATTGTACATACATCTTGTGTTCCTTGTGTTCCTTGTGAAGATGATTTGTTGATGATATATTGTTGTTATATGTTGCTGATATGTGTTCACATATAACTAGTTATAAATGAAAGCAATGATTAATGAGTAAAATGTTGAATGCTAACTAATGAGTTTGGTGTAAGAGGGAAATTTTGGGAAAAAGAGCCCCACACTCATTCACCCCCCCTCTAAGTGTGGTAGGTGTGTCCAACAATAGAGTGGGTGTGTGAGTCTAATTGGCATGATGTTGGTTTGAATGACATAGGTGATGAATATAAATAGCACGACCATGATGATGGGTATGTTGGAAGTTCCATGGATGAAATTAATATGAGAAAGTTCAAACAAAATGAGGCCAAGATCGGATATATAGAGTGGGTGTGTGAGTCAAATTTGAGTCTAGAAACCATCCCATATCGTCAAGGCATGTGAACAGTCTACCCATTTCAAATTTCCATGCATACATAAACAGTTTGAAAAAATTTCAACGTTGGCTGCATTCACAGGTCATTGTTGCCCATGTCTAGTCCTAGTACAATGTATTTGAGTTGTTTCTTTTAAAATTGATTTGAGACGCACGTCCCCACATATAGTACTACAAGGGCATGAAATAATGTCAATAAAAAAGTACTTGATAAATTTCACAAGCTTCATCAATTATTTATTGTCTTTGTTTTTTTCTCTCATATAAGTACTTTTTTGCTCCATAAAGAATATTAGTATTAAATCATTATTTAAATACAAAATGTCATCTAGAACATTCTTCTTTCCACCAAATGCATGGGACAAACTCCCATGTTTTCAAACAATTTCAATGAATATGTTATAGGAATGACGAACATGATCATCAAAACTTCGTTGTTGCAATACTATGACAACAATGATGACATTTACGATGATGGTATAAAGATGAATGATCTTCTCTTGGTTTCGAGAATAATTTATTCTCTACTGAACAATGCCAACCAAGTGAAGCTAGAAACTCATATGGCCCCTCCCCTCCCCCTCGCATCACTCTCAATTCCCCAATACCCAATCTATAAAATTGAAAATAATCAAAAGCAACATAGTAAGATTCATGCATAGAAACTACCAAAAACAAAATTAATTAAGGTAAACGAAATTATGTGTTTGTAAATGATAATTTTAGTTTATCACATACACTATGGCCACTATTTCCAGGTTTGAAATAATAAACAACATGTAACATAGGATATAAAAAATGGCATAAATCTTAAAAAATGTAATTAACCCGCATACGTAAATTATTTAAAGAGAATATTTCATGCAAATTAAAATATATAGTTGCGTACCTCATACAAATCAACATCTATATCATCCTTCTTTTGTATCTTCTTATTCATCCAACTCGATATATGTATCATCATCTAGTTCATAAATGGTTTTGAAAGGATTAACGATATCATCATCATCATCAATGTCATTTTCAAGCATATCTTCATCGACATCATCATCAAGAACTGCAATGTCTCCTATGCCTCATTAATCTTCTCCATATTCTTCATCTGTCGACCCATATTCCTTCTCTGTCTCTAGCATATCATCATCTTCTTGAACATCATATTCTTCCTCTATATTATAATTTATTGGCCTTCCTCTTGGATCATATCTAACAACAAATGACCAATCCCTCTCACTTGGAACTTTTGAGTAAAAGTCCTGTTCACATTGACTTGGAAAAAAATAGCGATCATGTCCTCTTTCAAACACTATTGTTTTAATCATTGAAAATTCATTGGAATGTTGAATAAAAGTTATTTCTTCATCATGTTCATGCATTCATAAACTATACCATTTGACATCGAACATAAATAATTGGAAGGAATTAAAGTCATGCTCAAGTATATCATCCAAATACCCATAATATCTATTTTTAGATTCTTGGGGATGTCTGTCACTCCTAGAGGAAACATTAGTGACCTCGAATACTACAATTATCCCACTATCAAAAGTTTACCTGGTTTCATCCAATTGTTTGATGCGAAATTTATGACCATTGCACTAGATAGCCGTGTGGTGTTTCAACTACAATATGCCAGACATATAAAAGATGCATTGTCAATTAGTAAACATATTTATATAACTTGGAAAGTATCTGAAAAAAACACACATGTAGTCACATTAATATAATATAAAATAAACAAATAAAATGGGTGAATTTGCTTGCTTGTCTATCTTTCAAACCATATGCTAAATCAATTTTTTTCTGCGTAACGTTGGCATCTTCATTACAATGAGATTCTCTAACCAATTCATATAGTTGTTTCCATGATAACCTACCTCCATGATGTTGTTTACATATTTAAATCCATGCCTTCATCCAGTCAAGATTGTTTGCAATGTATAAATGTAGTGCACCCCAATCTTGATCAACTAAATAAAAAAATCATAATTCACCAATATTAAATATTAGTTATAACCATGATAAATATTAATAATTTATGAAATAATAAATATTAAATGAGTATGATCATATACATAAAAAATGAAAATTTATATGCATTATAAATCTACACAATTTAATAACCTCTCACTTTCTTCATTCTACCCTTCCCCAACAGGTGCTCCCTTTCAAATTTTTTGATGGAGTTCACATCCCAAATGTGATACACTGTATGCATAGTTGGTGTTGCTAATTTAGGAATATACTAACCAATATACGCCATGGATTTATATATCATATATCCCTTCACCATAGAACCCTCAAGACATGCTCTTTGTCTAACCAAAGCCTTCAATGATTTCAAGTGCCTCTCCACCATCCACATTGACCTTGTGTGTATAGGTCCACACATTTCAATCTCCTCAACTTGGTGTATGAGGTAGTGTTCTTATGCATTAAAAAATATTGGAGATAGATAATTTTTCATTTCACACAAATGCGGAGGAATTTCTCTCTTCCAATACTTTATGTCATCTTGATGGATTTATTTCAATGGAAACCATCTATAGATCATGACGCAAGAAAACAACGTGTTTCAACAAAACATAATATATATTACATTACAAATAAAACATATGACATTAAGTACAATAACAAATTGAAAAAACATTTTTCATATAAATCACAACTACTTACCTCATGTATTTGGCAAGATCATATATAACTTGTTTGACGTTGTTGTCAAATTCATTTGGGAGAGATACATGTAGAACATACTATAACAATAAAAATGAATCATTATTTGTTTCCAAAGTAGACAAAAAAAAATCTTAAAATATGTATACGACCAGTATATAAATATGTATACCAAAATTATTACCTTAATGAAGGTATGCCAATCATGTGTTTTTACCCCACCAAATTCACCTTTCTTCGTTAAGATATTATTTATGTTTGAAGAAAAAGATGTGGGAAATTAAATTATTTGAATGAACTCTTTTACATCATTGTTTTTTTGCTCTGTTAATAACCATGGAAGGTTATTTCGGTCTCCATCAATATTTGATCGGATCACACTTTTCATTGCATGATTGGCTTCCTGAATGTCAGTACAAATTTTGACAATTTTTTCTTTATCCCTCCTACCATCTATGATTCGCCATAAAGTTGTTGTCACATTCTTCCTGATATGCATTGTATAAAAAAATGAGCTATTTTTATCTCCTCATAGTAGGGAAGCCTCATGAATTGAGTGGGATAACATTTCATTCTTCGTGGAAGCCCATTATGAATACCTTCACGATGGAGGCCTTGATGAAGCATAAAATAAATCACAACAATAATTATCAAATAAGGTAAAATAAATTCAATAATTAAAATAAAAATTCAAAACATTACATAGACGATACATAAATAAATTGCGTACCTTGACGATTTCTGTGATAATCCAACCTCCATAGATAAGGTGTCATTCTTCATGGTTTTAATCTATTCTCTTCTTTCACATTGAAAAGATGTTTTTCAGTAGTACGATACCTATGGTTCTTAGGGAGAAAGTTTCTATACTCATCAAACACCATCTTTCCTAAAAAAATTCAATGATGATACTTCATTGTAGGACCACAAACTAGACATGAAAATTTACCCTTTGTTTGAAGATCGACAACAAATGGATTAATGTCAACTATACAATGGGATTATTTAAAAAACATGCATTATATCTTTAAATAATTATATAGTATTAAAGTTCAATAGTGTTGGACAGGTAGTTTTGGAAGCAATTTTGCAGTTTGGATACAATTTTGGGAAAAAATACTAAGTATAGGAAAAGTGCGCGGAAGAAGAAGTGATGCAGGAGCATCGCCAGCAGCAAGCGAGCGTGAAGGTGGAAGACAGCTGGAAGGCTACCAGCACATGTTTTGAAATATTTTTGAAACATTAATGAAATGGTTAAAGGGAAGCGTACTCGCATATTGTAAACAGATCTTGAGAAATTTCTCTCATTTGTAAAACATTAAGGCATTTATGCATAGTTAATGAAAGTAGGTAGATTTGAATGTTAGATTGGACAGTTTAGAGAGCAAGAAGGAAAATGGATATAGACACCCTCGCCTTTGTATCATTAGTTAGTAATGTATCATTAGCACATTAGCATAGAGAAGAAGAGAGAGTTGTAGCAAAGAGCTGAAGAGAGGAACCCATGTACATAAGTTCTGAATTAATATATGAAGCTTTGATTCAGATTCATGGTGTTATGATGTTCTCTGTGTATACATGCTAAATGGTATGCTTATAGTTGTTGATTCTCTCTGTTATGCATTTTCTTTAATATTGTGTGAATGTATGATTTCATGTTGAATGTTGAAGTCTGAGAGAGAGAGAATGAGTTTCAATTGTTTCTCTTCTTGAGTGAGAGAAGTTCCTGCAAGGAGTGTAGTGAAACATCCACAAGGAGTGTGTTGATGAAGGTTCAAAGTCTATCTCTGAAAGCTCAAGAGAGATACCATTGTTCTCATTCTCGCAGAAGTGTAGGTGAAGCACAGAAGCCATGCAAGGTGTGCGCAGGCTGGTTGAAAGCTCAAAACTTATCAACCAAGGGGTGAATTGAAGGATTGTTGTTGCAGGAGAGTGCACAAAATCTAGAATTCAAATACTTCAAAGTATTTGAGGGATTGCTGCAAGGAGTGCGTGCAGGAGTCTTCTCGAAGACTCAAAATTGTGAAGAAAGCTCAGAAGGGGTAGCGCCGTTGAAGTGTTCAAAAGAGGACATGGTTGAACTACTTCCAAGGGAGATAAGGGTCGAAGTCATCCAACAGAAGTTAAGTTCCAGTGGAAGAACCTTGGTTTATTTCGCAGGGATTATCAAGGAGTAATGAGAAGTCGGAATTCTCTATGGGGAATTCACGAAATCATGAGGACTGTAGGATCCAGGGAAGTTATAGGGTGGTTAGAGGCAGGTGAACTCATCACTCTAGGATCCAGAACCAACATAGACCATTGATGGTGGTTCGCACAAGCCGTCAGATCATTTTGGCATTTCAGGGATCCTGACAACGAAGAGTTGAGTGCAGTAGAACGAAAGTCTCGAAAACCAGGGTTGCGATAGGAAGTGATGTGGAGTTCAGGATTTCGGCACTTCGGGTGTCGAGAAACAGAGGAGACAACACTTTGGGAGAGAGAGTCCTGAAAACTCAGAAGAGTGACAGGTGGCAGGAGTCTACATCAATGGTATAAAGCCACAAAGGTTGAAAATACAGGTGGCACACTTGTCGCCAGGTGGAGTCAAACCTTGTTGACCATTTCGGGGTTCGTAGGTCGAAGGACGAAGAGCCTTGCATTTGGATTCGTGAAATCACAAAGTCTGAAATCCCAATGAAGTAAGAAGCCCGTTGGAATCCAACCTTTGCTGAGCACATCGGAATTCATCATTTCAGGTTTCGACAAGTAAAGGGCTGAGAAACTCGACAACAGGGTTCGCGAAATCGTAAAAATTGAAGTCCCGAATTTGCGAAGGGCGCGATCCTATTTTGGGTCAGGAGATTTGGGTTGATGCTTCGTGTTTGATCGCGAGGCACACTCATAAGGACCTATGGTTACACTGTTGTGTGTGAAAGGTACTCCTCGAGGGGAAACCTAAGAGTCAATCAAACTCAAAGAACAGATTAGAACGATCCTGCACTGACCTCGACTGGAGGGTTTGGGGGTCTGCGACAGTTGTGGTATCAGAGAACAAAAAGAGTCTTTTCTTTCTGTAGCAGAGAAAAGAGTAATATTTCTCAACCATGCCGCCAAGAAGGAGAGATAGACCAATGCCTGATCCCGCAGTGGAAAGGGAAATGCGTGAACTACGTGTCAGGCTTGATGCCATGGAAACAACACAGAGGTGCACAGTCGACACTGGGGATATCAGTGAGGCTGATAGTGAAAATGAAGATGGATATGGAGAACAATTCGTAGTCAAAGATGTTGTAGAAAAATGCCTATTCAGGGTTGTTGCAAGGATATGTGCCAGGGAAAAAATGGACATTCCAATGTATGAAGGAAACTTATATGTTGAAGAGCTTCTAGATTAGATTAGAACTCTGGATAAATACTTCGACTATGAGGATGTCCAGGAAGAAAAGAAGGTCAAACATACTGTCACAAGACTTAAAGGGCATGCAACATTATGGTGGGATGAACTGCAGGCCAACAGACGTTGTAAGGGAAAGCAGGAAATCAAAAGTTGGGATAGAATGGTTGCAACGATGAAATCCAAATTCATCCCCGAGTATTATCAAATCACTCTGTTTCAGAGGATGCAGAACTTGAGACAGAAGCTAATGTCAATGAAAGAGTACACTGAATAATTCTACAAATTAAACATCAAAGCAGGTCATCGGGAAAGCGATGATGAGAAGGTTTCCAGGTACATGAATGGTCTGAGATATGACATCCAATATGAGATGAGCATGATGATCATTCAGAAAGTAGAATATGCTTATCAGATGGCTCTGAAAGCTGAAGAAAAACTGAGCCGAAAACAAGGTCAAAGAGGCTGAGGTAGAAGTCAAGCTTGAGGAAAAGCAGTTGCCCAAGATAGAGCTCAGAAACCTCAAGAAGAAGGGAAGAAACCTCAAACTCAGCATGAGAGAGGAGGAAGCTCACAGAGAGGATAATATGTTGATAGAAACACTTTTCCTCGAACCAGAGGAAGAGGAAGAGGCAGAGGTGGAGAAATAAAATGCTTTACCTGTGGAAAAAATGGACACAAATCCTATGAATGTCCAGATAGAAAGAAATAAGGAGGTGAAACTCACATTGCCGAAGCTCAAGGATGGAATGTTGAGGCAGAAGATGTTGAGGGTGGAAGATCATTGATGATGAGGAAAGATATATTAACGCCAGAGAAGGAGGCAGAGAACCCAGTCCAAAGGAACAAACTTTTTTGGACTACTTGCAAGAAAAAAGACGGGGTATGCAAAGTCACCGTGGACAATGGTAGCATGGACAATCTCATTTCTACAGAGATGGTAGAAAATATGGAGCTGGAGACTATTGAAAATCCATGCCCATATAGAGTTTCATGGATACAAAAAGGACATCAGGTAAATGTCACTAAACAATGTTTAGTTGAATTTAAAATAGGAGGATATAGGATGAAATATTATGTGATGTCATTCCCATGGATGTTTTTCATCTATTGCTGGGTAGACTATGGCAATATGACAAAAATGTGGTTCATGATGGGAGAAAGAACACATACACCCTAGAGAAGAATGGGAGGACTCACATGTTGTTGCTGATTAAGGATAAAGAAGTAAAACCTGAGGTAAGCAACACTGTACATCTCATGAGTGGGAAGGAACTTCTTAAGGAGGTTAAGAAGAAGGAAGACACACAATTCATTTTGGTCAGGAAGCCTAGAATTTTTTTAACCAATACAAGAGTGGATGATTTACCAGAGGAAATCCTGAAGCTGTTGGAAGAGTTCATTGATATAGTAGTGGACGAACTACCTTGTTCATTGCCACTGATCATAAGTATAAGTCATTACATCGATCTTATACCTAGAGCTAGTTTACCAAACAAAGCAGCATACAGATTTACACTGCAGGAGGATGAAGAGGTCAAGAGACAAGTCTAGGACTTAATGGACAAAGGATTGGTTAGAGAGAGCTTGAGTCCATGTGTTGTTCCAACAATGCTCAGCCCAAAGAAAGATGGAGGATAGAGGATGTGTATAGACTCAAGGGAAATCAACAAGATTACCATCAGATACAAATTCACATTGCCAAGGATGGATGATTTGATGGATTGCTTGAGTGGAGCAAGATTTTTTTCAAAGATTGATTTGAAAAGCGGATATCATCAAATTCGTAAGAGAGAAGGTGACGAATGGAAGACAACATTCAAGACCAATGAAGGGTTGTATGAATGGCTTGTTATGCCATTTGTCTTAACGAATGCGCCTAGTACTTTCATGATATTGATGAATGAAGTCTTGAAGGATTTCATAGGAAAATTCATCATCATATATCTTGATGATATATTGATTTTCAGCATAATAGAAGCATAACACTTGAAGCATTTAGCTGCAGTGATGAGGAGGTTACAACAAGAGAAACTGTTGATAAACATGATGAAGTCATCATTTATGAGGACATAACTCATTTATTTGGGTTTTGTTATCTCTGCGAATGAGTTGAAGATGGATCCGGAAAAAGTAGAAGCAATCAAGAATTGGCCAACACCGAAAAGTGTGTTTGAAGTTCGAAGCTTCCATGGTTTAGCTAGTTTCTATAGGAAATTCATCCGAAATTTCAATGGGATTAGTGCACCGATGATGGATACGGTGAAGAAAAGACACAAATCTTTTCATTGGACAGAAGAGGCAGAGAAAAGTTTCAATCTATTGGAGAAGAAGATCATGGAGCAACCAATTTTGGTTTTGCCAGATTTTAGCAAGACATTCCAGGTCAAGTGTGATGCTAGTGGATTTGCAATTGGAGCAGTCTTAAGCCAAGATGACAGACCGATCACATACTTCAATTAGAAACTAAATGAAGCGAAGGTTAAGTACTCCACATATGAAAAGGAATTTTATGCAGTCATACAAGCGCTGAAGAAATGGATACATTATTTGGTTCCTAAAGAGTTTGTTTTGTACAGTGACAATCATGCCTTACAATACATGACTCAACAGGAGAAGTTGAACCAAAGACATGTTAAATGGGTTGAATACATGCAGAATTTTACTTTTGTGATTAAACATACTTCTGGAACTGCTAACAAAGTTGTTGATGCTTTGAGCAGGAAATGTTTGCTTATGGAGGAATTCAGAGTCAAAACTTTGGGTTTTGATAACCTCAAAGAAATGTACAAGGATGCTCCAAATTTTAAAGAGGCGTATGAGGCATCTGAGAATCCAATTCTCAGGGACAGAAGCCAGTGGACCAAATATATGATCCAGGATGGATTATTATTCAGGGGAAATCAATTATGTATTCCAAAATGCTCCATGAGGGAGAATCTGCTGAAAGAAAAACACAACGGAGGATTAGCCGGACATTTTGGTTATGATAAGACGTTCTCAAAATTGAATGGCTCATATTTTTGGCTAGGGATGAGGAAAAATGTCAAAATATTTGTGGACAGATGTAGAATTTGTCAGCACACAAAGGGAAAAAGGCAGAATACAGGGTTTTATCATCCATTAACCATACCAGAAAGGCCGTGGGACGCAATGAGCATGGATTTCATATTGGTACTGCCAAGGACGCAAAGAGGTTGTGATTCAATCTTTGTGGTAGTTGATAGATTTTCCAAGATGGAACATTTCATACCATGCCAGGAAACCAACAACGCAACTCATATTGTGAACCTGGTTTTCAAAGAAGTTGTCAGACTTCACGACTTGCCAAGGAGTATTGTTTTGGATAGAGATACTAAGTTGGTGGGACATTTCTAGAGGACTTTATGGAAAAAGATGGGGACAAGTTTTTCATTTAGCTCAGCGTATCATCCTCAGATGGATGGGTAGATAGAAGATGTCAACAGAAGCTTGGTAGATTTGCTGAGGAGCGTAGTGACTAAACAATATAGTCAGTGGGATCATATTCTGCCATAGGAGGAATTTGCTTATAATGATTCGATCAATAGAAGCACAGGGCAGAGTCCATTCCAAATTGTATATGGAATGTAGGCAAGGGGAGTTTATGAAATGAAGGATTCAGAACAAATTGAATTCAGAAGTGCTAGTGCAAATAATTTTGCAGAAGCAATGAAGAAGCTTCACAGCCAAATCAAGGAGCGATTGCAGAATTCGAACCAGGAATACAAACGTAGAGAAGATCAACACAAGCAAGAAATTTAGTTTGAAGTTGGTGATTTGATTCTTGCACATATGAGGAAGGAGAGGTTCCCAAGGGGAACATACAACAATATGAAGATGAAAAAGATTGGACCATGCAGAGTCTTGAAGAAATTTGGGGCAAATGCATATGAGATTGAATTACTTGATGGGATTGGAATTTCACCGATATTCAACATCTCAAATTTGTACCCTTATAGAGATGAAGAAGCATGAATAGACAATGAACAGACAGAGGTTTAGTGGAATAAACAAATGCCTGTAGTTTTAAAGCCACATATGGAAAGCATACTCGACAAGAGAGTCAGCAAGAGGACTAAGAGAAAGAGCATTATGAATACTTGGTCAAATGGAAGGGACATCTAGTTGAAGATGCCAGCTGGGAAAATGAAGAAGAAATTCTGAAGCATGGACAGACCATGCAAGAGCTCATGAACAGGAGTTCATGAAAATTTTCAAGCAAGGGAGTATGATGCAGGAGCATCACTAGTAGCAAGCGAGCATGAAGGAGGAAGACAGCTGGAAGGCCACCAACGCACGTTTTGAAATATTTTTGAAACATTAATGAAATGGTTAAAGGGAAGCATACTTGCATATTGTAAATAGATCTTGAGCGATTGCTCTCATCTATAAAACATTAAGGCATTTATGCATAGTTAATGAAAGTAGGTAGATTTGAATGTTAGATTAGACAATTTAGAGAGCAAGAGGGAAAATGGATATAGACACCCTCGCCTTTGTATCATTAGTTAGTAATGTATCATTAGCACATTAGCATAGAGAAGAAGAGAGAGTTGTAGCAGAGATCTGAAGAGAGGAACCCATGTACAGAAGTTATGAATTAATATATGAAGATTTGATTTAGATTCATGGTGCTATGATGTTCTCTGTGTATACATGCTAAATGGTATGCTTATAGTTGTTGATTCTCTCTATTATGCATTTTATTTAATATTGTGTGAATGTATGATTTCATGTTGAATGTTGAAGTCTGAGAGAGAGAGAATGAGTTTCAATTGTTTCTCTTCCTGAGTGAGAGAAGTTCCTGGAAGGAGTGTAGTGAAACGTCCGTAAAGAGTGTGTTGAGGAAGGTTCAGAGTTTATCTCTGAAATCTTAGGAGAGGTACTCTTGTTCTCATTCCCGCATAAGTGCAGGTGAAGCACAAAAGTTGTGCAAGGTGTGCGCAGGCTGGTTGAAAGCTTAGAACTTATCAACCAAGGGGTGAATTGAAGGATTGTTGTTGCAGGAGGGTGCACAGAGTCGAGAATTCAAATACTTGAAAGTATTTGAGGGATTGCCACAAGGAGTGCGTGCAGGAGTCTTCTCGAAGACTCGCAATTGCGAAGAAAGCTCAGAAGGGGTAGCACCGTTGAAGTGTTCAAAAGAGGACAAGGTCGAACTACTTCCAAGGGAGACAAGGGTCGAAGTCATCCAGCAGAAGTTAAGTTCCAGTGGAAGAGCCTTGGTTTATTTCACAGGGATTATCAAGGAGAAATGAGTGGTCGAAATTCTCTATGGGGAATTCATGAAATCACGAGGACTGTAGGATCCAGGGAAGTTACAGGGTGGTTAGAGGCAGGTGAACTCATCACTCTAGGATCCAAAGCCAACATAGACCGTTGATGGTGTTTCGCACAAGCCATCGGATCATTTCGGAATTTTGGGGATTCTGACGACGAAGAGTTGAGTGCAGTAGAACGAAAGTCCCAAAATCCCAGGTTGCGATAGGAAGTGACGTGGAGTTTGGGATTTTGGCACTTCGGGTGTCGAAAAACAGAGGAGACATCACTTTGGGAGCGAGAGTCCCGAAAACCCATAAGAGTGATAGGTGGCATGAGTCTACGTCAAAGGTAGAAAGTTGCAAAGGTTGAAAAGACAAGTGGTGCACTTGTCACCAGGTGGAGTCAAACCTTGTTGATCGTTTCGGGGTTTAGAGGTCAAAGGACGGAGAGCCTTGCATCTGGATTCGCGAAATCGTGAAGTCCGAAATCCTGATGAATTAAGAAGCCCGTTGGGAAGCCAACCTTTGTTGAGCGCATCAGAATTTGGCATTTCGGTTTTGGGCAAGTAAAGGGCCGAGAAACTTGACAACAGGGGTCATGAAACCTGAAGTCCCGAATTTGCGAAGGGCGCAATCCTATTTTGGGTCAAGAGATTTGGGTTGATGCTTCACGTTTGATTATGGGGCACACTCATAAGGACTTGTGGTTACATTGTTGTGTGTGAAAGGTACTCCCCGAGGGGAAACCTAAGAGTCAATCAGACTCAAAGAGCAGATTAGAACGATCCTGCACAGACCTCGACCGAAGGGTTTGGGGGTCTGCGACAAGAAGGAAAGACAGGGAGTGCGCAACTAAGGCGCATCCAGAAGGAGGAAAGTATGTAGGAGGAAGACAACACACATACAAGAGAATAAAGCCAACAACGGATAAATCAAGAGAGTGAGAAAATAAAGTGTGGCAAAAGGATGACAACTCGACATTCCAGAAATAGAAGAACAATAGAAACTTATCATATATATTGAAAAGAAAAAGAAAACATCCAAACAACCAGTTAACTGAGTTGGCCATGCATTGTAATGTGGTATTTTTGGGATGTGAAGATTAGGGTTTTTAGCTCTAGATGGCTATATAAATATCCATAGGGTTTTGGGTTGGGATATTAGGGGTTCGATGTTGATATATAGTCTATTAAATGTATTGAAGGGTTCCTCACATTTCCATGAAGGATGGGGTTCCCAGTGTAGTTGTTTTTTTATGTAATAGTCTGTGATGAGAAGAATGAATAAAGGAATGAAAAAGAGATGATATTGAATCATGTGTTGTTTGTCTTTTATATGGTTTTCTTAGATTATGGATGGTTGCATAGTAGATTAGTTTTACCTCATGTTGAATCTTTATGCAATAAGAATATTTGTTACAACAATGGAGTATAGCTAAATCTAGATTATACTTATTATAGGAGTTTGAATCATACATAAGTTAATACTAAATATGAACCAAGTTACATGCACTAACATAAAAAAGAAAGAATGAACTGAATGATTGCCTCACATTCCCTCAATACTGCAAAACCTAGTTCTCATAGTCCCAATAGATACCTCGGTTGAGACTTCATCTATGCAAGAAGGTGATGCTAAAAGGGACGGTGTTTGGTGGGTCTTGTTGGTAACAAATAACTTGAACCTAGGTTCCTACAACCTACACACAACGCAAACAAATGGTTTTGTTTCCAGGACTGAGAATTTTTTATTAAGGGAATGTTTTAGAGGCCCACTAAGAAGGAGATCACAGTGTGGTTGGAAAGAAAGGAATGAGAGTTTACACAACAAGAGAACATGAATACTCATGTGAGTGAAAAGTAATGGATGCAAAGGTATGTGTTCATAGATCTACATGAAATTTTCTTTGGTGAATTTCCAATTATTGTGACTGAGTGGCTAGAAAGGTTAGAGGAGAAAAATGGAAGATACAAGGTTGTAGCATCGAGGAATTGGAATCCTGAATTGGTAAAACATATGAATTATGTAAGTAACCCAACTACTCGAGTAGTTGAATTTTGTTTGGATAACATATTAGGAGGATATATTGCAGTGTTGAAGAAAGGGACTTTTTCAAAGGTCCACGCGGGAGATTATTGAAATCATTAGGTACGTGGATAAAGATGATATTGTGTGAAAAACATGTGATGAACATGGAATATGAAGGATGAAGGGGTTTGTGCACATAGGGGAAATAGGGGATGACAAGAGGATCGTCTAAGAAAATGAAGAAAGTGGTGAAAAAGGAAGTAAGGGATTGAGGATGCAAGAAGAAGGTATACCAGAGGAAGAATACAAGTTTGGATAGTTGCGTAGAGGAAGGAGGTACAAGAGGAAAAAGACTGGGGCTGAAAAAGGAGAGTCACACAGTGAGCCAGAGGGGAGAGAACCTTGTGCAATAGTCTGAATCATGGAGATACCATATATAGGAGGGGAAGAAGAGGAGTTAAAGTCCAACATAGTAATAGAAGAACCGGTAAGTCCTACTTAGATTGAGTCCTGTGTCGAATCCATGACCATGTTTGCATCACCACAATCAGAGATAATTGTCAAATATTTTTCAAAATCCATCATAGTTATCCAAGGAGGAAATAGTAGTGGAAGTCAGAATAGTGGAATTAGTGTGCAGAGTCATAGTTAGAATCAAAGTCAAAAAACATCACCAAGACTCAGGAGGGACTATGCAAAGAAACATGGAAGGGGTAGATAATACTCTTAGACCTCCTAAGTTCCAAGAAGTGGGGCTAGAGGATCTAGAAAAACATTTGTTTGTTTGTGAAACAATTTGGGCTGCTAAGAACGTACAGGATGAGATTGTGAAGATTGCAGTTAGAGACAAAATTTAGAGGCCATGCACTAGTATGTTATATGAAGTTGTAGAGTATCACACCTACGGGACATGCCAAAAATTTGGTAGAAATAAAGCAAGCATTGATGAAGGAGTTCAAAAAGACAAAGCGAGAGTCATAGTACATCATAGAACTGAAGGATATTAAACAGGTATGAACATAGTCAATATGGGATTTTGATCAAAGATTTAAGGATGTGATCAACAAGATCAATAATGGTTTATTGTAGGACTTCTACCACACATATGTAGGCCATTGATTCAATAGAAGGTTACATCGCAACCCGAGACCCTAGAAATTGCAATGAAATTAGAGTCATATTCAGTAGGAGACAGTGGAGGAATGGCACAAGTTCATACGTATTTGGATGCATTTAAGATTCAACTGGTCAAGATTACAAAAGGGAAGGAGAAACGAGAACAAGTTTGGTGTACCAAGTGCAGAACTGAAGACCATCACAAGGACAAATACCCAACATTCATGCAATATTTGGTAGCTATACCATTGAATCCATTACCAGGGAGGGTTACTATGATATATGTAAGAAATGGGACCATCACCCCACTGTGTCCATTACTAGAGAAGTATCATAGTACACCAAGGAACTTGTTTTGCAATTTTTGCAATTTTGTGGGACATGAAGAGAAGGATTGCCACACGTTCAACTTAATGAGGGAGAACACATCAGATATGTACAATATTCAAGAACATAATGTTGTAGTGGAAGGGGTTGGTATGCAATATAACAATCAAATAGGTTTCAATCAAGGGAACATAGGAAACTTTGGTAGAGGTCGAGGCATAGAAAATTTCGGTAGAGGAGGAAGAGGACCGATAATATGTTATATTTGTAATCAACTGGGACACTTGGCTTATGACTATCCGAATATATGTACAACGTGCACATACTACAGAGCATTGGATTGTGTGACAGTATATTGTCCTCAACTAGTTGTGAAATGGTAGGCCAAAGGTAACCAGAACCATAATCAAAATCAGAATGTATAGAATATATCAACTGAAAATTGGAATGAGGGACCATGAATAACAGATGTTACGCACGGAGGAGCTAGAATAGGGGTTGATATAAAGAATCAAGGAAATTAGATTGAGAAATGGGTAAGGAATTCAGTAGGGCCTATGCCAAAATTTGACCCTCGATGGGAAAGGGAGACATTTCAGAAAGTGAGAAAATAAGTACTTGGACAGGATTGGGGAGCATCAACATCATCTGCTCCTCACTTAGAAGATTATGTTGTGTTAGAGAAGACAACAAGAAAGATAATCATTCTAACATAATTTGTGAGGACTTGTGTAGATACAATGAAGGATGAAATTGTCCGAGTACACTATATGTCATGATTTATCACTGCAAATGAGGAAGGGAAACTCTTGTCACAAAAAGGATGGTAAATCAGGTACTGTGTAGGAAGAGAACCGATGAATAATTCTAATTCAATGCACAGATTGAGGAGTATGATGTGGATAATGTCATCTTGGAATTGGGATCCGACGTGAATGTTTTATCAAAGAAGACGTGGGAGATGATGGGAAAACCCAAGTTAGTATGGTCTCTTGTTCAATTAAGGTCTGCAAATCAGCACAAAATAGTCTTGATCAATCGTTTGACTGGAGTACCTCTGAACATAGATGGTGTAATGGCTGAATTAATTAAACTACCATTTAATTTACAACTTAACAATAAAAGTCAAGAAATTTCTACAATTTAGCTCATTTGCCCACCTATTTATCAATTATAATAAATTTCTATAAGAGATTAAAACAATGCAAAATTTGAAATAAATACCTTAAGGTGATGCTATTATCCTCTGTTTGCCCGCAACTTGCTTCCTTCCCGCTTCTGCAAAACACTACCCAAAACCGTCCTCCCTGCCAACTAGGTAGCTCCCTAGCCCCAGGATATCAACGGATATCCTGTCCCTCCGTGCCCAAAAACCCCAGCAACTCCGGCGCACTGTGTCAATGCCACTCCCAAAATTTCACCTCCCTCTCTGCAATACAGAGCTCCCAAAATCCATGGCCAACTCCCCGTAGAATGATCTCCCTTCCAACTCCTTCCCTTCCTTATCCCTCCTTCACCGACTCTTCCCCCTCATTAATTTCCTTATCTCCCCCTTATTAATTTCTTATCCCATTCTTTAATGCCTTATCCCCCCTTCATTAATATCTTATCCCTTCCTTTAATGCCTTATTCTCTCCCGCATACGTAAAGCATTTTAATTAAACAATTTAAAATTATTAAGCCCCCCTTAAATTATTACCAATATCATTGAGTGTGATATGTAATAGTTAATTAATTAATTAATTAATCAAAAGTTAAAAACAATTAATTAATAAATAAATAAATAATCAATTAATATTATTAATACTAATCATTGTTTAATTAAAACCATATTAGGACAATTAATTATCTAATAAATTTTACTTAATAACCCCTAAGCATGTATTCATCTAGAGTTGTTACATACACCCACCCTTCAGGAAACTTCGTCCTGAAGTTAAGGTATCTCGTGGTACAAAGGAAAAGAAACATGGTTCACACATTCATAACAAGTAACCGACATTATTAGTAAGTAATTTAAGAAAACTCATACATACTAGTGTATATGTACAAGAATTGCATGTGTAGCTAATACATACAATTCTCGTGCATGTACTAATAATCAAATGGTCATCGTTTAGTAATTTATGTATGCATCCAATCCAGTCAGCAAGGCTAGTCTTTTATAAAAGACAACAAACCGATCAGTTGTTGAGAAATCCCTTAATTACTACTATCCGGTTCAACAATTTTATTTTAAACAACTTTGGTTTAGTTACATAATAATGAATATTCATTTTTTTTTTTTTTTGAAGGAAAAAAATTAACTTCCACCACAAGACAGATCTCCATACTTTCTCAACTATTACTACTCATCCTTCCTCCCTAACCTACTTCCATCTCCATTCCTATCTATCCTCTGCTAGACTATCTTGGAGCATCAACTATATTGACCTAACTCCAAATAGAACCCGTAAGTGGAAGTGTCGCTATCTCGACCAAGCTTCCCTAGCAGGCAACTGACAGTCATCATCACACGTCTTGGGGAGCGTCAACTAGCACCGTCCTCCCATGACTTTAGGTTTCAGAGGATACACGGTGGGAAATGCCTCCACCCCTCCTAATCATAACTAGGGTCCACACCCTACAATGGAGGATACACGGTGGGAAATGCCTCCACCCCTCCTAACAGGACTAGGGTCCACACCCTACAATAGAATACACAGTGGCACCATGTTGCTGGAGGTTTTGTCATCGTTTATTTGGTTTTGGGCAGTGTCGTTACCTGAAATCATGCACTGATCCACATATCATAGCAATGCATCCAAACCAATATAAATTTCAAATACAATATTCATACCATAATATTTCTCGGTCAGTGGTCCTGATATACACTTTCACCATCATTATCCCTTGGCTATTTCATAGCCCATAACCTGCAGATTAGTCTGTAACACAAACTCATACATTTCTATGCATTATCATCATGTAATTGCATATTATCATCATTTCAATTTGGTATCCCCGCACCGATAAAATTACATCAAAGTTTTTCAAAAATAGATCTCATAATATCCTATAATTCAATTTCGATACCCATTCACAAGATTATCATTTATTCCAACTAGATTGCATAATATCCAACATCATCCTAGTAGCATTTAAGCATTCATTTAATTCACATTCTCACAATGTGTCGCATTATATACATCATCATCAATAACATTTAAACATTCATAAAATTTACATGCATGTAGTAGATCGCATCATATACATCATCATCAATAACATTTAAACATTCCTAAAATTTACATGCACGTAGTAGATC
>ML872986.1:9157-19416 GCA_009831015.1 Picea engelmannii
ATCTTGGGCCTCTATGAAATGTTTTTTAATCTAATTTACATTATTTTCTCTCGATGTGGGTGAGGTAGGGGATAAATGACCTGTTCGACTCTTCGAAGCTGGTGTTTCAATAATCATTTCTGCTAGTTGTCTTCTCAACTCTCCGTTTTCTTGATAAAATTGGCCTATAACATGTTGTGCTTTCTTTAGTTGTTGCTTCATTTCCTGAGTATTTGCATTTTCCTCACCTAACTCCACCTTTCTTTCATCAATTCCCTTATTTTCACTTTCAACAAGCTTTAGCTGAACTCTGTGTATGGGAAATATCTTGGCAGAGGACTTGGTGCGCGATTTATTGGGAGCTTGGGTCTCCTCAGTTTTATCAGTCAATCCTGACCTGCTTTTCTTCTAAGATGTTGGTTGACTGAATGACGAGTCTTATATTTCTTTCCCTTTTCTTTTTTCAGTAACATCTTCCTTTCTCGCCTCTGAACTATGAAGTGTTGACTCCTCTATAGATAGAGGAATATCTCCTTTAGGATCTCTAGGAATGTTATCTGAAATCATAAAAGAATTACAGTCCTTGTTCCAATGTCTCAATTCTTCAACCACTAACATCTTAATTAATGAAAAATGGAATAAATTATTCCCTAGCTGATCAACCTTGGCCTGGACACTGTCTACCACCTTTCCCAGGCTTCGACACAAGAAGAAAGGTAAGTTTAAGGGATTTTTCCCTGTGAAGTGCATCAGTAACCTAATGTGGTATGGATACACCATGTCGAACCTTCTTTCGGAGGTGAAATATTTTCTGATTATCTTCAAAAGTTCCTTGAAAGGATCTGGGAGATACTGGCTTGGAATGTCGGCTCCAATTTTCTGATTTCGACATTTGGGCTTGATGAAATCCATATAACATAAAATGTCTAAAGGTATGCCTTTAAACCATTTTTCTCCACGCGGAGGGATCTTTGTCGCAGGTGACAAAGTTTCTTCTGACACTTGGAAAGTGATTCCCGCAATTGTTACACTAGCCCCAGTAAAATTGAGGGTGAACTACTCAGGTAGTTTCACATTATATCCTTGGATCCTTTCGTAGAAATGCATACATCTGACTTGTTCAAAAGACACCCTGATCGCCAGGTCTTCATTTATTAACTCCAGATCCTGAGGTTGAAATGATCCATGTGGATATTGGTGGACACTCGCCTATTCCATTTGGACCCCCACCATTGTTTCTTTCAATTTTTCAGTTTCCTCAATTGTAGCACAATTTACTATTTTTGGCAGTTTTTCGGGTCCTGAACTTCCAGAGCCATTTTGAGGCCCTAAATGATGTTTTTGGGGCATCAACCGATTGACAAATATTATTTCATTTAAAACCATGACTTTCAATAGTATCAGTTGTATTCCTCGGATAGATATTTCTAACGATGTATCATATGAGTAAAATGAAGATAGTATGCCAAAGTTACGACCCTGGAAAATTGATGTACCAATTTACCTTGACGGGGCCCATATTCTAGCGTTTCATCTTCTAGGGTTAGTTTTGTGGATGTTGAGGGTTTCCATTGTTTTTCAATAACATATAGGCCTTTGGGAATCATTGTAACACAGAGTTCAGAGGCATGTAGCCGCCACATCTCTTCTCAGGGATAAGCTACTAGTGCCCTAGCTAGTTAATTTCTATTATGTCTGTAAACAAATTTCAGTTCTTTGATATTAATTAAATGAAGTCTTATTTCCGTTGCATCTTTATATTCATGGTTATTTTTGTATTCTATTGTGTCCCTGCATAAGTTCAGATCATCAAACCTCACAGCCCTACCACTTCTCGCATTCTTTCTTTTGCTTTGGGAAGCTGCCATGATGATGGTATATATTGATTTCATGCATGTAGTAATGAATTGTAATACCCTCTCTATGTGGAAAACCAGTCAGTAGTAGAGAATTATGGCTTTACAATAAAGCACAAGGGAGGAATTAGGTGTAGTGGGAAAACTCAGCGCAACAATAAAGTGCGACAGAGGAATTCGACGTAGAGGGAAAAATCGACGCAATAGTAAAGTGCGATGGAAAAATTCGACGCAGTGGGGAAACTCGATGCAGTAGAAAACAACAATGGGAGACCTAGCGCGTGATGGAAAATTTCGGTGTAGTGTAAAACTCGGTGCAGAAGTAGGAAATTCAGAAGGAAGAAGGCTGACTATGAGAAGAAACAACTCATCCAAAAAGATAGTTTGCAGTGAGCTCCAAAAGACTTTAAAAAATGGCTGAAAACAATGGAGGAGACATAACAAAATCAACACAACAAACTTATGTAACAATTGACAACAAATAATTTTTATGCCGCGAAGGGCTCCAGAGCTTGCTGAAAAAACCACGGATGACACACAAAATCTGAAAGTGAAGGAGAGGCATGGAGGGTGACCAGTGTTTATGCTTGAATGCATACAGAATGAAATCATTGAAAATGACATTAAATCCATGGTGATGAGGAGTTCGAAAGAAAGTTGAATATTTGTGCAGCAAACTCATGCAACGGGTACACTTTTGAAGTGTGCAAAGTACAAATGATAGAAGTGCCATGATTGTTTACTTTTCTAACTTCATGATTAGGGAATGTTGCTCATAATATCTTTCAACATGACCTTTATCCCAACCACTTGAATCAATTTTGGTACATAATTTCCACTTTTTGACATGACTCGAGACTTAGGGAAGTGGACCTTTATGATTTAAACATGATGAACCATACACCCCTTTAACCAACTTATGGCCAGACACGTTACTAGATAATTTCGAACCACTCTTTATTTGGTCACTAACCTTATAAACTTTGACTCACAAGCTATGACTCATCTAGGATTGACTCTAATTGTGAAAATCACGGTGGTAACAGTAAGCATGAAATCAATATGCAAGTAGAGAAAAATGAAAATGAAATGCATCTAAACTCATATGAGCAACCAAGATGCAAATGAAGGTAAAACAAGATGACTTACATACTTACCTAGGGCCTTGGGGCCCTGAAGATCATGTGTTGGATGATGTCAAGTGAAGTCATATAACCAGTGAAACCATTTGATCATCTCATCAAATTATCGTCCCTTGTGCCTAATCATGTAATACAATAAAGATAAGTTAATCACATAATAATCATGATTATAAACATATATATAATTGGTCATGAAATAAACCTTATGAAAATGGGTGGGAGGGAGGAAATCCTGCTGGAAAGAGAAACCATCATCCTGATCATCCCACCTAAAAGTGTAGCCACAAGACTGATCAATCCATCTATGAAGGGGGCTACTACATGTAGACAAAGTCTCATCTTCATTTGTTTCCCAAATAATCACTACTTGTCGAGGAATGAGAGGAAACGAGAGATCGAGAGAATAATACATGGTCTCTTGGAGAAGAGGGTAAGAGGTAAGGAACAATATTAGGTGTAGAAAAACACTACCTCTTCCCATATGAATCTCCATAAAAATATCCAAGATGAAAATAGTTCCATTTTAAATAATGAACCTCCAATTGCTCTGTGATGGCCACGTCCTAGTATTCCTCAAAATTTGAGCACAACAGTTGGAAGTCCTCATGAAACAAATATGCATCCTCAAAAGGGCATGTACCAAAGGATGACTGATGATCACTCTGAGTATGTTGTGACAAGTCATCCTCTAAGGGGTGGAACAAATATGTAACCATATCATCACCAAGCAGCGAAATATGTGAATCATATACATATGAGGACCACTCTTCTGATGATGACACCCCCTCTTCCTGAGAGCTAACCTCAATGTCATAGACGAGGTCTCTATCAAATTTGAGACAAATAAGATCCCATCTGCATCTACTAGTCTTTATGAAAGTGTCTATAGGCTCATTAACCATATCGACGAGTACTTTCATAAGACCATCAATATGAATGAAATTGACCATCTTTTTGTATTTGTGTGTAGGAGGAGTAGAGGCATGGACGTCTTCAACTGGACCTTCAAATTCTTCATCATCAAGAATGATCCTGTCTTCAATGTTAGGAGGTAAACAAGTTTGGACAACATCGCCTTCATCAAATGGGATCAAAGATAGCAGTGCCTCCATATGTTGCACTCTATCATAATTATTGTTTCTTTTTATAGACAAGGCCCTCCATCGCCTCTTCATCACAAGAGGCTTGATTCTGAGTGCATAGTTCTTTTSTTTCTTTTCTTCAAGGGGATCTGTGATATCCAAGGTTTCATTCGACACTTCTTCACTTTCAAGGTCATGGAATAAAGCATCATCAAGGTCTTCGAAAGGGTCACAACTTGTTTTGTTCTCTTCTTGATTATTTTCTTCATATGTATGTTATTCGAATACTTCTTCATCGTCAAGGGCAGGAAATAATTCTCTTATGTGATTCATCATTTTCTTAGCAACTTTATTGGCATCCTTTTCCTTTTCCATCTGTAAAAGTTCCTTCTTTGAGGCATAAATTTTTTTGGATGGGGGTTCATCCCACAGTGCCATATTTCCATTAACTAAAAGGACACCTCAATGGAGTCACCAGATGAGATCAAGGCTAATCAAAGGATGAAAAGGGAGAAAGGAAGGGTTCTGGGAAGGTGGAGTCACCATATGAATTTCAAGATGAACTCATCAATAAGGGTGGAAGGGGAACGTTCCTCAGGTGGAGTCGCCAGATAATATAAGAGAAAGGATTTGGGATAGCTTACCAAAGTGTCGTTAGGGTACAAAGAAGATTAAAAATCTTCCCCGGAAATGGCACCAAAATGTTATAGCGCAAGTTGTAGGTTTGTAAAAGCTCGACCCAACCACAAGGAAAGTGTTACAACACTGTAGTTAATCCACCTTTAGGTGTGGGAATCCTAGGAAAAAAGGGAAATTCAAATTGTAAAGATGTCATTGATAGCCTAGGATATAAGATAGAGATTGAAAATCATTGAATGGTTCGAAGGATTGTAATGAGACTCATACCTTTTTGAAGTTGTGAAGCTACAGATTCATCTCTGGATTTTTTGTATTATACTTGAGACTTTTTTATTAATAGAAATCAATTTTTTCCCATTATCTTAACTCAATCTTACTCTGATTTATTATCATTTGAATGATTCATTTGATTTATTGTATCTGTATTGCAATGGAGGTTTCGCTGTGATGCTGCTATGATTATCTTAGAGTTTATCTTTTGATTAAAGAAGTTCTTATGTCAAAAGACTTTCCTCAGATATCTGCTAGTATAATATGATGTGAGTGGTAGGAATTTTCATTTTCTCATTAAGTCTTCTATCTATTTGTTTTACTCTTTAGAACCCTGATCTAAGTTAGCCAAGACCTCATTTGCTGATACATCTTTTTTGGAACCTTTTGTGATTTTCACTGTTCTGAATGAGTTTTGATCCATTTGACATTATCATAAAAATTTATCTTTAAACCTACTGATAGGTGTCAAGCTTACACTTTAGTAGTCAAAGTGTGACTTTCAGTGCCATCATTCTTAGCGACATTAGCGGGGAACATATTGAAAACATTTCCCTAGGATTGAATGACAAAGGAAAATACTGATTCTGAGGGTGAATAGTAGTCAGTAAATTAAAGACTACAGTTTGCACCTGGCGACTCCATTGTTTTAGCTGTGGCTCCTAAAGGTAGACACATGAGGTCTACTCAACATTTAACTTTGGCTACACCTGAAGCTAACCCAAAGAAGATCATCAAGAAATGAAAAGCTTCTCAAGAAGGATTTTCAGCTATTATTTCAGGTACAACTGGAAAGTTTCCCGATTCTACTTTTAAAACACTAGTAGCTGTAAATAGTGCTCCTCTTTTACCTTTTGTTGAAAATCCTAAAAAATTAGGTCTTGGAGATTTCCTTGTAGAGTATTCCTCTTTTTCCCCCCAGTTGAAAGAAGAAAGCTTTGAAAATTTTGAAGTGTTTGCCTCACATGATGTTGTAAATTGGTTTAGACTTGAGATTCTAGAGGATTTTTCTACCATAGGTTCTCCTTCTCCTCCATATTTTAAATTTGTCTTGACCAAAGAAGAAGGAACCTCGGTGCCCTTGGAGTTTTCACCATCCTCTTCCAAGACTCAGCCTCTATTTGTTAAAATTGAAACTTATCCATCCTATACTCTTCCTTCTCCTAAGATACCCATCATTCAGACTATATTTTTGCCAATCAACTCTCCCCCTGGTTCTCCTAAATTTTATAATCCTCCTCTTCATAATCAAATGGCAGGTGCAAGCCATCCTAGAAATAGGATGGATGCCATACTAGCTTCTAGGTATGCTCCTCTTGTGCTTCCTCAACCTACAAATGCTCTCCTAGTAGGAGACTATCTTAAGTACATGCCTAAGTTCACAGAAGAATAGGACATAACTGCAGAAGAGAATTTTGCGGCTTTTTATAGCTATGCTGATAATCTAAACATTGAAAATGAGGATGTATGAATGAGAGTTTTTGTACAAATCCTTGATGGTGAAGCCAGGACATGGTTTAGGGGTTTACCACTTGGATCAGTTGATGGGATTGAAGCCCTTGATGATGCCTTTTTAAGGCATTGGGGTGATAAGAAGGATTTTTTGTATTATATTATAGAGTTTGTGTCATTCAAGAGAAAATAAGGGGAATTCGTTTCAGATTTTTCCAAAAGGTTTAATAAAATGTACAATAAAATCCCTACAGAAATCAAACCTATTGAAACCTCTGACAAAATAACTTATGCTAGTGCCTTTGATCCTGAATTTTGCCTCATGTTGAGAGAGAGAAAATATACCTCTTTATCTCATATGCAAGATGCAACATTGGAAGTGAAATAACATATATTGGTAGCTGATAAACTAAGAGGAAAATCTGATAGAGAGAGAAGAAAACAAAAATATGAGGTTTCAACTTCTTATTCCTCTGGTTTCAACCCTTAGGTGGATGAATTAACTAAATTGGATAAATCACTTTCTGTAGAGATGGAAAAAATGAAACTTGAGGGATGAAAAACTAACAGAAACACACAAGATACTATTAACATGGGTAATTTCAGAAGAAAAAATAATGCTCCTCAGATCTTTCAAAGGGATCAGAGGAATAGAGATGACCAAAAGGTTCAAACTCCTCTTCAAAATAACATGGTTGATGAAGAAGAAGGATAATATGAAGGAGATGATCAGGAAATTCATTTTCTAGGTGACATCTCTACCTCCCCTCATTTAAATCAGTCTGCCTATGAAGAATCTCTTATGAAAAATCAACTAAATGAATTGAGTAAAGGAGAGAAAACAAAAGAAAATCAAAACAAGTACAACTCGAGGTGTAAACAAAAGGAAGGAAAACCTGGTACTTCCAGTTATCCTAAGAAATCAAAAAATTATTCTAAAATAGTGACTACAATCAGTAAAGAAAATGAGGAACCAAACAATCAAATTGTGATTAAGGCCCCTGTTCTAGAAATTAAAGAGATCTTGAAATATTCTTGTTCTTTCAGCTTTGAAATGAAATATAGAAAATTAAGATTCCAATCCCATTTTTAGAGTTGATCAAGAATGAATAATTTAAGAGGTACCTTTCCAAAATGTTGCAGCCTAAGCCTACTTCACATTCAACAGACTTAGTGAAATTATAATATTGAAAAGCATTAGTCATATTGGGGCCCTTGGTAGAAGATAGGGATGACTCCTCTCCTCGCTTTTACACCTCATTGAATATTCATGATAAAATTCTACACAATTGCTTGATGGACTCAGGGGCATCTAATAACCTAATGCCCAAAATTGTCATGGATGAGCTGGGTCTTGAAATTACCAAAACATATAATGATCTATACTCTTTTGACTCCAGGAAGGTGAAATGCCTTGGAGTGATTAAAGACCCGATTGTTACCATATTTCAACTACCCATGAAGACTGTGGTCATGGATATTGTAGTGGTCAATGTTCACCCTAAGTTTGGGATGTTATTTTCAAGGTCTTGGATTAAAATATTGGTAGGAACATTGCATATGGACCTCTCATATACCACTATTCCTGTGTTTGGAGGTGAGCACAAAAGGTTGTATAGAGAAGCACAAATAGCTTACATTATTAGTGATGAAGCTAAGCCCACAAACCATCCTATTTATGCAGTTGACATTGATTTGGGATCCAGTATTTTGCAGCTTAATGATGTTCCCCAGACACCCTTATAAATCAGAAATAAATCTCCAACAATGTGTGAGACACCTCAAGTTATCGAAGTTTGGAAGATGTATTTTGATGGGGAATATTCTAAAGAAAGTGTTGGTGCTGGAGTGGTTTTTACTTCTCCTTCTCAAGAAGTCATATCCTTGTCTTATAAGTTGGAGTTTGAAACTACAAATAATGTTGCAGAGTATGAGGCTCTATTTTTTGGGTTGAGGGCAACTAAAGATATCAAAATCGAGGAGTTATCAGTTTTTGGGGGTGCAAAATTGATTGTGCATCAGGTAAGAAATATGTATTAAGAAAATCATCCAAGGTTGAAGACTTATAGAAATGAGGTATGGGATCTCATTGATAATTTTTTCCTGGCTTTTAACATCTCTTTTGTTCTTAGAGAAGATTATGCTATGGTTGATTCTTTGGTTGTTTCTACTAGCAATTTCAAAATCCCATTACCCCCAAAACTCAAGTATGATGTAGAAGTAAAGTATAGGCCCTCTATACCTGACAATATCAAACATTGGAAGGTTTTTGAGGATGATCTTGTGATCAAAATCTGGACCAGGGGTCAAATTTTAGCTCAAAAATCAAAGTTCTCAGAATCACCTCAAAACAAATGGGTTTGTAGCCCTCGTTGTCATGAACCCAACGCAACTCGTTTCGTCTCAAACGAATGTCGGGAGCGAGAGTTATCGCGATCTGTTCGAATCGCCAAACAGGAAAAAAAAAAAGGGATGCTGACTGTACCTGTCCGTATAGTCCGTACAGTGGTGATGTGAAAGCACCGTACGGTCCATATGATGATATGTCAGGTGGATGATGTGTCATATGGATGACGTGGAAAGTATTCATTGGTTGATAGATGGAAAATCAGGAATGGACACGTGTCCAGTTGGTGGCAAATGATTTGAGAACATGTGGCCCAATCCATGGGCGCCACGTGTCCCATCCCCCCCCCCAATTGTTGGTTTATGTTGTTATAAAAAAGGCAATGGGAGTCCATGGGGTTCGACCCCTGGGCCTCCCCCCACTTTACAAATCCTTCGCCAACTTCCACTAACCGATATGGCGCCAATCGTTTCTTGTCATATGTGTCTACGCGCATATATTTAAGTTGTGGTATAGTTTTAAATGTAAAGGGGGGAGGGCTAGGGCTTAGCCCCGACCCATGGTTCCACTAAACTGCATATAACTGTGATATATTGGTTAATAGAGCGTGCGGGTGGTGAACCCAACGTTAATATGACCATCACATATATTATTTGGCGCGCGGGAATTATATTGTGGAATGGCGTGCATTGTAAATAGTTAACCCGTGGTCATCACTATACACCATATGACCAATGCATATGTTAACCGGTGTGCACGGGGGTAATTGGAATATGACCTGTGGTCATATGCGTTTAATTATATGACCGTTGGCCTATTGAATGGCGTGCGGGAGGTAGTTCAAATGCAGCCCCCGGTCACAATAGCATTTACATATGACCATATCTGTTATGAAATGGCACGCGCATAAGTTTGGGTTTTAAAACATTTAGTTTTTACACCTAGCCACTTGTCATATATCTATTGAACGGTGGAAACAAGTGCCTAAATTTGCGCTGGAACGTGGCCACATGGCCTCCATGCGCCCAACTCCTCCATCCTTGGGGGGGTTTGATTTCGTTAACTGTTCAAAAATTTAGCGCGTTTTGTGGAGAGGCGCATGTGTGCTGAGTTTAGGCATGGAAAACGCCCAGAGGCTAGGTTCATTCACACACAGGTGCGAAATGGCGAACCAGTAACAGAGCTTGAAGGAGGAAAAATGGCAGGAGGCCTAACTTTTTGATTTTTTGGCCAAATGAGGTGCTGTAAAAGCCCAGCTAGGGGTTTTTGGACATTCTGAGTCCATTGGCACTATTTTCATAGGCATTTGGAGATTATTTTGCAAGTTTTTAACCATTCAAGTTTGAGGAAGCTCTAGGAAGCTTGAAGCCCTCATTGTTTGAGGCATTGCTCAGATGAGTACAGGTCTATTTTCTAAGACTGAATAGTCATTTTTGACTAATTATTGTGCTCTGAACACATTGGGATAGGTTTCAGATCCATTGGAGGACTT
>ML872988.1:0-19764 GCA_009831015.1 Picea engelmannii
CATGCAAACCACATGTATTTCAACTTTCTAGCAACCTGCCTATACTAGATCACATTTACTCCCATACCAACCTGACACGAGCTAGGCTACGATGCAACAACTGTTTTATCATGATATTGGTCCACCTATTTAATCACTATACAGAAAAATCATAAGAACACTAAAATTCATAACTGCATTAAAAAGCCACGAGAACAGAAAATTTCATGAACCAGGGACAAAACTATCAACACATGCATTTGATAAATGCCTTGGTTAAGAGGTCACGACTTAAGAGCATCCTAATAGCGTTGGGGATAGAAAAGGGTTTTAATTATTATTTTTTCTTAAATATAGTTCGTAATAATTTAATAATATACATATTATACCATTTATAAAGTTTATATCAATGCAACACAAACAAATTTATGGAAAGTTAAAATCTGTAACACTGAAAGACAATCTCCACTTATAGGAAAAGGAAACGAGTCAAAAAATGTGGAAAACACAATTTAATCGAATACCAAATATTTGGGTATTATGAAGCGCATACCAAAGGTCTGACTATCCAATTAGGGTTAGTATTGACTTTGGATATGGCTATGACTTACTAGGAATTCTACAAATGTTTCGAATGACATCACTCCACCAAGGTATGACTATCCAGTTAGGGTTAGTATTGATTTTGGATATGGATATGAATTACTAGGAATTCTATAATGTTTAGTTATATATTAGGGTTTTAAGGTTGTTCTAACTATCTAGTTAGGGTTAGTATTGATTTTGGATATGGATATGACTTACTAGGAATTCTAGAATGTTCAGTTATTTATTAGGGTTTTAAGGTTAGTATTGACTTTGGTTATGACTACGATCTTAGTTTACTAGGAATTTTAAAATGTTTGGTTTTTCATTCTTAGTTAAATTTGGATAAATGTTTATAACATTCTAATATAGAATTTTTGTTAATTGGGTTTAGTTTATGTGGTTGTGGGATGGAGTGTTATCCTCCTCGCTTAGGTTTTATTCTCATTAATGACATGTTGTGTTCATAATAAGTATATTGTTGTAACGACTTCGAGCGTTGTTATTGACTTAGCATTGTCCATTGAAGAATCTAAGATTTACCTTGGGTACCCTCAAAATGAAGGGAAGTACTTAGGGGTTTTCCCGAGGTAATAACAACTTTATTTGACTCAGAATTGAATTTAATATTTTTAAATTATAAAGATTAGACATAATTAATCATTTAAAGTAGTCACTTGAATTTTGTTTGGGTTGTTGTGAGAAAGTGTTATCCTCCTTACCTGAGTTTAACTCTTGTAAGTAATATGTTAAACTTTTAATGATTATATTGTTATAACGACCTTGAACTTTAGATTAAAAAAACCTTGAGATTTACAAAATTGAATTTACCTAAATAGCATCCTCAAAACATAAAGAAGTTCCCAACATTTTTTTTTTAGAATATGTATTTTATTAAAAAAATAATCATATAAAATTAATATTCTTAATGTAATATTTTTATGAAATATATAATTAATCAATTAAAAATAATGTTATTTATTAATGTCTTTATTAAAATTAACACTATTGATTAATTTATTATGAATTATAATAAAATTCCAATAATTTAAAGTTCATTTGTGTTTATATAAAAGTAACATGAAATTTATTTCATTAATCTAGTAAGAGTTTTGATAGGATGTTATGATTAGGTTATTTAGTCATTAAATTCATACAAGACTTGTACTTTGAATACAAGTATACACAAGTTGAGATAATGTGAAAGTTGAATATGTTTAAAAAAAATGAATTTTGGTGAAAAATAACAACACTTCCATTTTATTAATCAAAACATTATTATGCCTTGGATGGGGTGCCACCTAGAGAAGTAGAGCCATGTGGTATAGAGTTAGGATGGGCCTTAAATACAGGCCGTCGGCTCCCATCCCCTAACCATTAAGGATGGGAGCAAGCCCGAGCAGCCAGGCTGATGAGCTGAGTCCTCCCACGCGAGTGAAGAGGACAGACACACAACACACTAAGAAGGAAACCTTAATGGTTGATCCCGTCGTATCCATCCTCATGAATATCTATGATTTTGGCCGAGGAAGAACTCATTTCGAGTTTGAGTTGCAGAAGCCAGACATTTCTGAGCTCTAGTGTGGTTATTGCAGCCTCAACGTCGCTATGATCAATGTTTGACTCATGTACATGCCGAGGGAAAGAGGTAAGCCCCACAGGGGCGCTGCCTGGTATTCCTTTGATGCTCGTCGGAGGAGATAGAAAAGATTTGAATGAGTGTTGTCCATGGCTCGGACACAGCTCATCCAAAAAGCTAGGAATCCCACAACGCCTCTCATGGCTTATGTGGAAGCAGTTTTTCCATAGGAACCCATTCAAGCTCCTCCAGAACACCTCCTCTTTACAGTTCCAAAAAATTGGAATCCAACAACTTGCTTTCCAGGGGAAACCACCATGCAGGCCACAGGGAAACTACATAGCTTCCATAGAGGGGCCGCCCAACTGGAGGAACACCCTACCTGTGATATCGAAGAATAATTACAGGAATACATGGATGCAAAGGCGACAACAAGTGCAGAACAATTCTCTCTGGGAACGGGTGAAGAGGCGGAGGCAACACGACCCGAAGGTGCACTGTTGGAGGATAGTGGGGAGAGGGAGGGTGGCATGGCTCCTATTCCACGTCCCCTATCCATCATGCAAGAAGAATGGTGTTTCTAGCTTCCATTCTTCCACCAGGAGCACCTGGAGCTAATGCTCGAATTGAGGAGCCTGGTGGAGGACCAAATCCATTGTGCCATGCTAATCAACAAGCGCATTGTAACACCCTGTTTCCCCCAGTTTGTAAAAATAAATATACTGGCCAAGAACTGTGGCAAACTCAAAAATGTGAATGTGTGATGTGAATGGACCTTATGAAAAAGGTATATGAATATGAATAATATTAAGAATATATATGTATTACAGGACTGCTGAGAGGGGATATGCTGAAAAAGAGACCACGATGACTGAAGAAAGGTGGTGGAAGGCACCTAGAAAGGTGGCCTTAACTTCCACCGAAACCAATACCGTATTTGGACTTCACTGGCCCGGAAAACCAAGAGCGGCTCGCTGGCCCCAAATTAAATGACTCGCCAGGATTGGTAGGTAAATGGCTCCTCATGAGTAATGAGGAATGGGGGGGGGGGGTGAACCACCCATCCGTAGAGCTGTCAGGCCTGACCAGTGCGAGGGAAATCATGCCACAAGCAACCTTGCAAGAGGAAAAAGGCATGAGGGAAAAGTGAGAAGGGGGAAGATGCGAGGGAAGGAAGAGAACTCTGGAAAATACAGAGTGAGTGATAGTAGAGAAGCGAGAGAGTAACCTTTGTTCTCAGTCACTGGCAAATAGAGACGTAGTCTCGTAGCATCGTGGTCTTAGCTCGGGGGTGGCTAGTGGTAAATCCTTTCGGAATCGGTGAGCCTACAGTGGGATGGAAACGAGCACCCCTCTCAATAGTTGCACTCACCTTTGGTGTTATTTCTGATAAGTGTTTTACATTTTTCATCTTGAAATTTATATGTTGACATATATGCTTATAGTCTGTGCAGTTTTATGAATGGTTTGAGTATAAGATTGTCTATGTAGTGTTTTGATTCAGAAATGGTGGTTGCATGACTATATTGGAAGGGCCACGTATGGCTTATGCTTGTAAATAGATCTATATGTACATACGCATATTGAATCAATTCGGAATTCAAGTCGTTTCTCATGAAATCTATACCCTTATTCATTTCAGGTGATACCCTGGATAGACCCCATAGAGAAACCCTTTTGAAAAGCTCGACCGAGGTAGCACTTTGTGTGCAAAGACTCTGCAGAGGCGCAGAAGTCTCAGAATCCCTTGAGGATTTGAAGGATAAGTATCAATCAATGGATGAGACCCTGTCAGAAGATCTGTGGTCATTCACGACCGTTAGATTGAAGGAATAAACGAGGGTGTTAAATGCCTTAACCCTTTTTCCTTTATCTTCGCAAGTAGCGAAGAAATTGGGATTGTAGATCCCCAAGATCCGTGAGATAATCTAGACCATGGATTCATGTCCAGNATTCACGACCGTTAGATTGAAGGAATAAACGAGGGTGTTAAATGCCTTAACCCTTTTTCCTTTATCTTCGCAAGTAGCGAAGAAATTGGGATTGTAGATCCCCAAGATCCGTGAGATAATCTAGACCATGGATTCATGTCCAGACAGCTTAGGAATGACGCAATGGAAATACAGGTATGAGCCATCAGATCTTGGTCTAAACAGATGACAGTCGTTGGATCTATCAGAAGATGCACGGGGGGTTAAACCTTCATGAGAAGAAGTGTGAAGTCCCAAAGGGGGTTGTATCGGGATATCGACATACGGGAGTTCAGGAGTCTGGAGGACGAGAGTCCGGGCACTCGACCTCATAAATTGTGAAACTGCGAAAGAATCTGAGAAGTCCATCTGAGAGCAGACGCGTGTCGCGAGATCCTCTCTATCGGGGATTTGGACACCAGAAGTCAGAGAAGGAATTCCTTTGACTTCATGAGTGGCGAAGTCATGAGAAGATCGAGACCATCCATCTGAGGAGGATAGGTGGAAAAGATCGAGGGATCTCATGAACTCGGAGGTTCACAAGGTGAGAGCCCAGGAGTTGGGCGCTCCAAGATGTGAGTGGCGAAATCGCAAGGAGCAAGGATAATCGTTGGATCCAAGACATGGGTGAACCATTGGATCAGGGCCTTATCATGCATATCGCACATTCGGAGGTTCGGGGGTTGAGAGGGCCTCTTCTCAACCTCAGAAGTCACGAAGTGCCGAGAGCCAAGGCACAAGTGAGGAACACGTGGCATAACAATAAGGTGGGGCCCACGTGGTTGATAGGCGGACATGCGTTGCCTGGAGAAAGGAGTCAATGCTCTGTTGACTTCTCGTGTCTCGGGGTTTCACGGAGTAAGAGCACAGGAGCTCGACCATTCAACTCGCGAAGTGGCGAGTAGAAAGAACACAAGAGGAAAAAGCTGATCTCGCATATTGGGGTTTCGCAAGGAGAGAGCGCAAGAGTTGGGTGCTCCAACTCACGAAGTCGTGAAGTGCGAAGTGGCGAGGAGAGAAATCTGAACCGCTGGATCCAGGAACGAGAGGACCGTTGGATCAGAACTCTGTGGAGATATCGTATATCGGGAGTTCGGGGGTTCGGAGGTTGGAAGGGGTCACTTTAGACTGTAGAAGTCGTGAAGTGCCGAGAGCCGAGGCTCGTGAGAACACGTGGCACATCCATCAGGTGGGGCATGTGTGATTGACAGGTGGGCACGCGTCGCCCAGAAAGGAGTCAACACTCTGTTGACTTCTCGCATCTAGGAGATTCACGAGATAGGAGCACGAAGGCTCAATGCTCCAACTCGCGAGGTTGCAAGTTGCGAGAAGTGCAAAGAGGAAGTCAATCATTATTGACTTTCGCATCTCGGGATTTCATAGAATAAGAGCACGAGATCTCGACGCTTCCACCTGCGAGGTTGCGAGTAGAGAAAAGTACCAAAGGGAAGTCATGCATCACATTTCCCTGAATCGTGAAAAGTCGAAAAGTGCCTGGTTGGCTTTAGCGCATAGACATGGGACAGGGTCATGTGGACAAGACCCTAAGGAGGAAACTTGCCACTCGCTAGCCCTGTCGAGGTTCAACGCTTCGTTGTGTCAGGGTTTGCAGAATCGAAAGACTCGACGCTCTGGTATCACTGAGTCGCGAAAAGTGAAAGAATGCCATACTTGTTTGGCCTGTGGTCGTGACCCACGATCACATGGAGGTGGAAAAGGAGGGAACTGCCTATGATAAGAGCCCCGTAGGTATTTCGTGGATCCTGATCCTCGAGTTTTCGACAAAACATTTTGTTTTCCCTAGCGGGTATGTGACACGCATCGACATGCTCTGTGAAGTCTACTTCAACATGCCACCATGACAGAGGTGCTCGACGTGTGCAAAGCCCTTCGCGTTGCCAGCCAGGGAAGGAAAGCAGGAAGGAGATGCCAACATGGACAACACAACGACCACTGGGTAACTGTTACAGTTAATGGTTATGGTTAGAATATGTGTTTTACCCAGATCCAGGACTCTAGTTCTGTTTAGCTATTGACTTTCGATATGGCTATGACTTACTAGGAATTCTAGAATGTTTAGTTATTTATTAGGGTTCTAGGTTAGTATTGACTTTGGTTATGACTATGATCTTGGTTTACTAGGAATTTTAGAATGTTTAGTTTTTCATTCTTAGTTTAATTTGGATAAATGTTTATAAAATTCTAACATAGAATTCTTGTCAATTGGGTTTAGTTCATGTGGTTGTGGGATGGAGTGTTATCCTCCTCATCTAGGTTTTAATCTCATTAATGATATGTTGTGTTCATAATGAGTATATTGTTGTAACGAATTCAAGCGTTGTTATTGACCTAGCATTGTCTATTGAAGAATCTAAGGTTTACCTTGCGTACCCTCAAAATGAAGGGGAGTATCTAGGGGTTTTCTTGAGGTAATAACAACTTTATTTGACTCGGAATTGAATTTAATATTTTTAAATTATAAAAATTAAACATAATTAATCATTTAAAGTAGTCACTTGAGTTTTGTTTGGGTTGTTGTGAGAAATTTTTATCCTCCTTACCCAAGTTTAACTCTTGGAAGTAATATGTTGAACTTTTAATGATTATATTGTTATAACAACCTTGAAATTTAAGTTTAAAAAACCTTAAGATTTTACAAAATTGAATTTACCTGAATAACATCTTCAAAATATAAAGAAATTCTCAATATTTATTTTTATAGAATATATATTTTATTAAAAAAATAATCATACAAAATTAATATTCTTCATGTAATATTTTTATGAAATATATAATTAATCAATTAAAAATAATAAATAATGTGATTTATTAATGTATTTATTAAAATTAATCGTATTGATTAATTCATTTTATGAAACATAATAAAATTTCAATAATTTAAAGTGCTTTATGTTTATATAAAAGTAGCATGAAATTTATTTCATTAATCTTAATATATTTTACAATTAATGAAAGTAAGAGTTTTGATAGGAAGTTATGATTAGGTTATTTGGTCATTAAATTCATACAAGACTTGTACTTTGAATCAAGTATTCAGAAGTTGAGATAATGTGAAAGATGAATATGTTTAAAACAAATTGAATTGTGGTGAAAAATAACAACACTTCCATTTTATTTTTTATTTTTAAATAAAAAAGGGGGAGACCCTGCTATATTATAGAGGCAAAAAGCTTTTGCAAAATGTACATAGAAGTATGCCTAGAATTACCAAAAATGTTGCCGATGATCGGAAACCAACATAGGTAAAACAGAGTAGCATGAGAAAATGTGAAACCAAGTAGCAAATGAAACTTAAACATTGTAGCATCTGTCCTGCCCGAAGGAAACTAGGACAGATGCCTATGGTCCAAATATACATAAGACAATAACAGAGTAGACTAGGAACCAAGAACATAAAAACCTATATGCCAGGTGGCCCGTCGTCCCCTTCCTTCTGCCACTCAGCCGAGATGACGAAATCTTGCGCACATAGTGGGAATTTCCGCTTAGCTGGCACGTTGGAGAAAGCATCCAGGAGCATGTTCAAACTCTGTCCCATGGTGCACACCCAGAACTCCACATCAGACAAGTGGCCACGAAGATCAAGCACAAGAGCCAGGTGCTCGTTCCGGAGAAGAGACCCATGCAAGCTGCCACTYGAATCCATCGTGCYCGTCGCCGCTTCCACACCARCTTCGCCCTCTCGCTGCTCCCCAGCCACCTTTGCGCTCACCCCTTCAACATTCTTCGCCTGAGAATCATGACTATTAACAATATCATCACCAGGCCATGGAATTTYTTCCACTATACAGCCAGGGATGTAGTCGTTCTGAACCGGAGTGGGGGTGYACTTCTCCTGAAGAGTCRCCTCAGTCCTTTTCACGAGCATCAAGTACTCCATGGTCGGGTCTTCCATTACAACGCAGGGTGGAAAAACCTCCTCCAAACCAGCCTCCTGCTTGTCATGGCTGCAACCGGCGCGTGGTTCTGCTATGGTGGCGAGGAGCGCCCTCTTCTCTTCCTTTAATTTTTTCCTGATGATGGAGGTCGCCAGAGCTAAGGCCCGCTCCAGCTGCTCCCTCTGATGTCGTTGAGCTTTACGAGCATCCCAGGCTGCGCCACGGTGCGGTCTGCCCCTCTTCCTGGTCATGGGGGGCGAGTGGAGCAAGTATAGTAAAAAGCAAGTGATCCAAGGCACAATTGAACTGATTTGCAGGACACAGACAGGCTTATCCTGTTTTGAGTCAGACGTAGAATGACCCACCGAAAATGCTGGGAGTCTGAGCACGAAAGGAGCTGGGCTGCACCATAGCGAACCAGCTAGAATTAGAGTCGGGGCAGGTGCAGCTTTACTCTGTTCTGTCGAGAGAGAAATCATATAAACCAGAACCGAAACCATTTGCCAGCATTTAATCCCTCCCGTCCCGAGAGCGCTATAAATGAACGCGCGATGGGGGCGTACCATCACCTTAAGTCTGCTGCAGAGGTCGTCCCCCATCAACAATGTTGGCTTGTGGGTGGCGGCCCTCGGCATTTAAGTCGAGGCCGAGTGCGCCTCCAGCTGTCTTCCCATGACCGCGTGGCACCCCATCCAGGGAACAACACTTCCATTTTATTAATCAAAACATTATTATATAAAATAATTTCATTTTCAAAAAAAACTTTTACACGACAAATTAAGAAACTTTATATACTTAGTAAATATTTGTTATACTTATGTGAACTACATTTTCATTAAAATCAATACATACATCAATCAAAACTTTGTCTCAATGAATTAAGAAACTTTATATACTTATTAAGTGTTTATTATACTTATGTGAATTATATTTTCATTGAAATCAATACATATATATATATATATATATGCTAATACTATGTCATATTTATTCATGAAACAATAATTGTAATTTTTTTATATTTTCATTAAAATAAATATATACATCAAGCAAATATATGGAAATGTTAATAAAATATATAGAAATATTAATATTTGTCATATTTATTTTGCAAATCTTCTTTAGGGAACATCCCAATACTCACAACTTACTCACTATGTAATGGTTAAGAACATGTGTTTCTTCCTAAGAGGTCACAAGTTTAAATCCAAAGGCGGGTAGGGTATGTATACCTCTGTAGACTTTACCAGTAAAATCGTAGGGCGGAGAAGGTCTCATACACCAATTTGGTGTCTGGTTTGGTTGTGACCTTAAAAATAGATTATTGTTATTATAATATAAACAAATGAAAGCTTATTTGAGGAGCCTCATATTGGATTATTGATGTTGCACAATTTCAATACTTGCATTTCTTGTTGGAATTTTAGTTTGTCGTTACAACTATTGGTATGTGAGTTGTTGTTTATGTTTTGTTTGCTCAATCATACCACTTTATTTATAAGAATAGGGGATCCCCTTTGGTTAAGTTTTACAAAATTTATATCATTTCCTTCCTAATACAATTTGTTTTTAGGGTTATATCACACTTAATTGGTTGGTTCATATGTAATTTTCATGATTTTAGTGTTGGGGTTTAAATTAAATAATAAGGAAATGCCCAAAACAATATGATATCATAATGAATCCCTAAGGTAGAAAGACCTTAAAGATACTAAAAAGAAAGTACATGAGAGGAAAATAAACAAACTCACTAGTAATATGTAGTCATGAAAAAATGAATGTCCTCTTATTTATCAACTTTCTTCTTATTCTTTTAGGTCTAATAAATGTTTTAGGAAGCCCCTATCATGTCCATTGATAGTGATAATCTATTGTGTACAAAGGGATCCTCAGGTCTACATTTCAAAGTTTTGGTTTTCTTAATCATGTAGTGCACATATTTTAGTGTCCACCTTCCTACTTTGGGGTACCCGGAAGTTAGTTAATTTATATATGAGACCATCTTCCTTGAATAAGGTTAATTAATATATGAGACCATATTCTTTGAATAAGGCCCGTTAAGTAGTTAGTGGGTAGTTAATCAATGTAAAAGGGGCATATTTATTAAATATGGCCCACTAAGTGATTAGTATTCATTAGTGATGGAATTGCAAATAATTAAAGTTTTCCTAGAGACAAACTTTTTTGTAGAGCTAGTAGGCTATGTAATGTTTTGTCAAGTGCTGTTATTGTATTTGAGCTATGGTCAATGAGAGGTTATCCCCTCAAAGAGGCCCCTAAACATTGATCTTTTTTTTCAAGATTATTTTTATAAGCCTTATATTCTTCAGAGTCTATATCATTGTCTCTCTTATTTATTTTTTTACATTTTATATTCTTGAATAATTACTTAATAATTAGTGTTTTTTCTAGTTAAGTACATCACAATGTGGTATCAAATATCTTCCCTATGGTAGAGTTGAATTTTATAAAAACAGTTAGTCCAGAGACATGTTATGGTGTGTTTAGACACAATGATCTATTGTTCAATGGGTAAAACTACTACTTGGAATCATTCACACAGGGAATGAAAGGGACTCGCCTAGTTGGACACCCTTCTACAAATTTGTTAATACTCGATAAGTAATACCACATTAGACATAATTTTTCTATGGATTTGACCTTACATGTAACTTTAGAAATATTGAAATCCCCCTAGGCACATTTGAAACTAGCCTTATGAAAGCCTCTTGCACATCATGTTTCTATAGTACATTGTGAACAACACTTGACTATATCACTCTTGTGTACTAGGGAAATGGGTGGTACAAATAAGCGTATGGGTTATCCTACATAGTGACATGAAATATTTTATTGAGTACTACTTTTGGAAACCATCAAGTATATCAAAGATCTATATCATGTGATACTCCTTTTTCCTTAAGACCTTGTAAACCCTGGTCTCTATAGAATGTGGAACTAAACACAAAATACTAAAATATGAAAGAATTTATGAATTTTGTTGGTGTTGTAGTACTAAAAATGGACTAAATCTCCTATTAGAGTAAAAAAAAAACATTTTGGGGCCTACCCATACCATTCTAGGAGGCCTATCTCAAAACACTCCTTGTGCGAGATTGATTGCATTAGTATATATCTTCAGTAACCTTGTTTTTGTGGACCCAACCATACTATTATAGGTGACATATCAATATCCTCCTTGCATGGAACTATTCACATTCATGTAATTCTTAGGTAACCCTCTTAGTGGACTCCATGACCCGTGGCATCCACTAGGAACTCCACCATGGATAGAAGGTCAATTATCCAAACGGAAACATGGTTAAATAGTTGAACACAAATTTTGAAAATATCAATATCCTAGACACTATAGTCACTAGTCTTGAAGCTAGTCTTGACTTTGAGTTTCATGACCTCAAAACCTAGATCTCTACACTTGTCAAAACAAAAAACCCTCAACAACATTTGATAGTGTAGATAGAAGGGATAACTCTAATGAGGGAGGGTATCACATAGGAATACACTTTTAGGATAATCAACACAATACATGGCATGGATTTACTAAATTAGATATGAACAATTTTCATGGTTTAGGCCCAACAAGTTGTGTTACCTAGACATAATAGTACATCTCTCTCCAAGGTATTGTTGATGACTTGAAAAACCATTGAGTGGGTGTGTTATTCTTGGACAAGGAGCGCTAGAAATTGTGGCAATGACATACAAAGTATTATTAGGGGTTCATTGCCTAGAAATATTTTGAAGAGATTATATAGCTTCAAATCATATACTCATTATTTGGTAGAGTTGACTAAGTTACACCAAGTAGGCACAATTGAATACTTTATAGTATCCTTCGAGCAAATGGAAATGTTTATGGAGGGTGTTGGTTTGGTTCTCTGAGTTATACCTTTAACATGATTTGATATAGGTTCAAGTTTATTGGGGTTCCAACAAAGCCTCTAAAACTATCGGTCCTCCTGGTAAACCAAAAGGCAATGCGGTGCACAGAGTGCACTGCGTAGTCTCACCCGAGATAGTCTTAATGGGTGACTGCAATACTCAAGTGTTTGTAGTCCAAGATTGAATGGAGATCTGAGAAGTTTGCTCTGAGAGTTCTATTTAAATTATTAAAGCAATATATTGTCATTCCTAATTATGCATGTAACGTAATCAGAATCACTAGCTCATTCATTCATCATGCTAAAATCTACTCATAAACAGTAAAAGAGACACAAGAATTTAATCACATAACATAGGTTTTATCATGGTTCACCCCCTCCTGGGCTACATCCACAAATATCTAGCTCTCAACTCTTTTATTATGGTAGTTCCAAAACTACAGGGCCGCACGCTTTACAACTCATCCTCAGTTGGGTCAATATCTATTATGAGGTGGACTAGATCACACCAAAATCCTCAGGCTGTGATCTAACCCTCAAGATCTACCCTTATGACCATCTACAGCTCAATAACTTAGAAAGTTAGGTCGTAAGAAAAAAATATTACAAACTAGCTACTCCTTTTTCACTCTGAACAACAACCCCTAAAAAAAGTATATCTATTTCCTCCTAGGTATATATTTTATATACACATTTCTGGCTCATCAAATATTACAACGTGTTACAAAAACCCTAAACCTAGTGTCATTAGGTCTTCCATGCATGTGCATGTGTTTCTCTTCCTTCCAATTGTCGCCTTCCTTGTGCATGCCTTTCTTCCCAAAATAGCCTTTCTTTCTGATTCAACCTACTTCCAACAGGCCCCCAACACTGACATGTGTCTCGTCCCGAGCCTGCTAACCCTTGTGTGCTTCTCTGATCCCTGTTGCAATCAATTAGAACTTATCCATTGGCTCTATTGCTTGATTTTGGGCCTGCGCGGTCTTCTCCTTGAGTGTGTCCAATACCTGCACTGCAATTGCGTCGTTGAAAATCCTTGCACATTCTCCCTAGCTTTGTACGATATATGTTTTGGCTTCCTCTGCCTATGCAATGACCTCTGTTGCTTGCTCCTAGAGAAGTTCCATTTTAGCCTAGTGCTCCTTTTTCTGTGTCTGCGTAGCTAAGAGTTCTGCTTATAGTTTCTTTATGTCCTACGCTCCTTTGACGCACTCTATGATCGACATTGTCTTCTGCCTCTACTTGAGGTCCTGAATCACTGCACTTAGCCTTTTCCTTCATGGTTCCACTATTGGACCTGCTAATCCTCTTCCAGATTCTTCCATATTTGTGTCGCTTTCTCAAACAAGTCGGTCGCTGCATGGACTTGTCACTCTATCTCCTTTATCTATGTTGTTGCCTCATGTTTCCTTTTCTCCCTCACCACTAGTGGAATGGTGGGTGTGAGCTGCTCCCAGAGATGCTCTATATCCTGTTGGTATTGATTGATTGTCTACACAATCTGATCAATCTTATTTGTCACTGCAAGTTCGATCGTCTGTGCATTCTTTGGGATTTTATCATAGGCTACGACCACTTTCTACTCCATCCCATTCACGCGATCCTTCTCTTATTTGGTATCCATCTTAGCCTACTCGAATATCAACTCCAACTCATCTCAGTTTTCCTTTGTCTGTTGCGATTGCATTGTCTACATGCGTGTGTGATACTATACCTCTTGTGTAAAGATGACTTGCATTTTATACAAGGCCTTGGTTGGTATTTGCGTCAATACCAACTGCAATTGAGCCAAGTCCTTGAGGGGTTTCTGCCCCATAATTTCATCCATGTGCAACATGTTGGGTGTGATGTGAAATGTTGGGGTCGTCTATGCTATCATCTGGATTTTTTCCTGCTCGCTTGATCCAACTTCACCTCCCATCTGTGATGCTGACGGGCCTATTTATATGATCCTATTGACTGCCTGTGCTTCCCCAATCTTACTAAGGACTATTCGCATGTATGTCGACTCTTCTTCAATTCTGTACCTTTGGCGCGCTGCATTCTCAAAATCTTCGACTGTGCGATCCTAGATCATTTGTGCCACCATGTACGCATCATCCTCAGTGATCATGTATTCTGGGGGTGTTCTATGTGTCTTCACCTTCTTGTGCACACCTCCGTCTAGGTGACCGGTCGCTTAGTCTAGCCTTGCTCTTATGGAGTAACACTTGATATAGTTCCCTGTGCTGCCTCAACCTATTTATGTTGTACTTGTGGCACCTGTGTGTTGTTCTTCTTCCCCGTCTGGATGCATGTTTTGGATGTCCCCCTTTTCCTCTGTTGTGTCGTTTTCTGATATGTCCTTGGTTTCTTGGGCACCATTACTTCCTCGAGTTGTTTCTGTTCTTGTCATACCTCCTCATCATGTGTGTGTTCCTGTCTTAACTACTCCTCCTCTATCTCTGTGGGTATTTCTCGAGTGAGGATTAGAATACTTCATTCGTCTTCCCAATCCTTAATGGTCATTTGTATGTCCCCCTCCATGATGTAGTAACACAGTTGAAGCCATTGATTGCTAGGGTCCTTCCACGCCTAGATCCACATCACATGTCTAGTGGCTTTGAAGTTGGCTATGCCCTGATATCATGCAACAACTTCCAGTGTTACCCTCAAAGTGTTGGCCATGGTTTCATGTATGTCATGGAGATATCCTTTGAATATATTTTCATTCTCTTTCCTATTCTTGGCGTTCGAAGCGGCTCCAAGCAATAAGTTTCGTGCTCCATGGAAAGGTTTGGGTTTAGTGGGAAAAAATGAGTACTTCGACTCCTTCCATCCCATCATGGCTATCAATATGAGTAGCTAACAATAATGAAATTATGTCCCCAGATCTAGCGCATCCTTGCAGTCGTCTAGGAACATATTCAACAAATAAGGGGCTCAGCTGAGTGTGGTGCCCTCGACACACTATGCTGTAACTACGACAACTCCAGCCGGGACTTCCTCCTTGCGACATTTCCTGAGAAAATTGCATGCCATAATTTTTGTGGCTATTCTTGTCACGACGTCACTAATATGCCTGATAACGATTCTGCATGACTCCCTTTCAGTGCCGTATTTATTCTTCATCTCCTTGGACAGTTCTTTATCCTTTGTTTTGTCCTCTAGGAACTATGCGAGATCCATACCCCGTGATGGAAACCATGTGATGTATGTGATGAGCTCTACATCTATTGAAACAAGTTGTTCCAGCCATAGATATCCTCCATGTGTGATAGCCATCAACTACTTGACGTAGTTGTTTGCATACTGGCCTCTCCCAAAGTGTGGTAGGTCCAACAGAACTAGGATTCCGTTTTTGGATAGTCCTGCTGCCCACTGGACTGGTTGATTGATGGGTTCCCCAAAGGGTCCTATATGCACAGTCTGTAGGTAGAATTTCTTAGCAAACTCTCGAAACTTATCCATTTCCCTTACACCGTGGTCAGAGTACCTCAATTTCTCTACATAATCTATCAAACTTGTTGGTAAACATACCCATTCTGGAATGCGCGAAAAAAAAATTGTTGTGGCGGGTTGTCTGCATAATGACCTAGGTACCGTCTTCTTGTCCTTTTTTTGTGGTGGTTGGCTCAAGGTTCCAACCTCTATTGTTTCCTCTTCAGCATAATCCTTTGGTTGGCCAGTGAAATCTTCCACTGCTCCCTCCTGTGGCTGTTATGATGTGGTTGTCTGTGATTCTTCTGGTGTGGGGGTTTCTTCCTGGTTTGGATCCTTCCCATTGAATCTCAGGGATTATTCAGGGTTTGTTAGGTTCCCTAGGTTGCCTGCGTCTTCAGCCAGTTAATCCTATCCTTCTTGTAGTGTATCAATTTCCATACCCACTGGTATTGTCTGTCGGGTTTCCTCAACAATCAGTGTGGGGATTCCTGGTGTTATATCCGAAGATGGTATTTCATCCACATCGATGACTTATAGCGGTTGAGATGGTTTTTGTTCACTTCTCTATGGTTTTGATTATGCTCTAGTACTACCTTGGGGTTGTTTGACAGTCTAGCTCGGTTCTCCCTATTTAGGTGGTGCCATGGCGGTAAAGCTTGTCATTCTCTAAGCTCAGTGGCCTCTGCAACCTTTGCAACCTTCACTCTCTTCTTTGTATGATCTCTTGCTCTGTTCCTTGCCCAATTTCACAGTAACCTTTCCTCTCCCGCATTCTTGTTTTGTACCAGTGTCGTGTGAAGCTTGTCGGATACGTTACCATGATTATGGTTTAAATGAACCATCAGTTCCTTCTTACTTTCCATTAATCTCCCTTTCCGTCGCCAGTTAGCACAATTAATGCAATGTCCTATCAGTCATTTCTAGCATTCAATTTCGATAGCTATCGTCAATTGGCACCTCTTTTGCCGGATCAATTGTTCCCTCTTGTTTCCTCTTTGTAGTGACCGTTGGTCATGTCTCCATTGGTCTAATATTCTCGAGTGTTCATTATCCTTCTATTTTTGGCACGTGATCCTTCTAGTTTTGACGCACTCTACCCCTATTGTTACCTTTTGATGACCTACACTATGCTTGTTTGTTTCTGTCTTTTGTTTTTTTGACTGTGTGAAGGCTTTCAAGTCATGGGTGGTCGACTATCCTTGTACAGCTTCAGTCGTTTACCATTGATCATTCCTCTAAGTTTTGTGCCTCCTAAGTCCTTCAACTGTACAAATCCCCCATTTGTGACATATTTTACTTTGTATGGTCGTAACCAATGTACCCTGAGTTTTCTTGGGTGTTGAAGGGATTTACTATCATACATCAACACTAAGTCTCCTTATTTGAATGTTTTCCTCTTGATATTTCTGTCATGCCAATATTTGTCCCTTTCTTTTTGAACTTCTTGTTGGAACCCTACTAGGATCCTATCTTCCTCCATGATCATCAATTGATTCAACCTCTCTTGTACTACACTTCGTTCTGTCATGTTCCTAATTGTTGCTATGCGTAGACTGGGTATCAAAAATTCTAATGGAACCACTACTTCTTGCGAAGTGCCTATACTCATGGAATGAATTTCACTTCAAGGGTAATTGTTCGTAATCGAGTTGCTACACATGCTGCCATTATCTAAGGTTATGACCACTACTTCAGGAATCCCTTTTTCCAAATCAACCTCAATACAGATTCTTGTAGAGGAAAATATACTCTCCTTCGGTTCTTCCCTGTCTATATACCATCTACTAGATTTTCCTATACTTCGAGGGGCATCATCACTCCAACAATGCAATGGGAGATGTGGCAGCCTTACCCACATTGGAAAAACAAATGGGACATCATTTTCTCGACTGAAATCCAGTGTCCATTTGTTAATATATGTGCCCCTTTCCCATAGAATATATGGGCCACTTCGGAAGATTAAATCCCTATCTTCCTTGAACTTGAAGAGGAATGCGAAAAAACCTCTTCCATAGAATAAGTGATTCAATGAACCTTTGATTAGGGGTTTCTAGTTTTTTTCGAGCCAAAAATCTATTGTCTTGGGAGAGGGAAAAAATACCTTAAATTGTCCAATTATACCTTGGTTGGCTAAGGCCAAAGCTTTCCTCCAAGAGGAAGATGGAGGGATAACGAAATTGGGCATTTCATCTAGTTGTTTCACAAATTTGGTTGGTTGTGCCTTCGCAACCTTGACAAAGGCTGTAATGATTGCATGCAGGGTGAGAGATTCATCATGAGGAGGGGGTAGAGGCCCCTTCCCATCATTGTTTGACATCCCAACCAGAGTTAGGGTTTCAAATCACAAAGCGTGTGCACATATTTGTTTGTCACTATACTTATAGTAATAGTTTTTAATATATTAGATAGTTAACAATTATTATTGAGAGAGAATTTTAACTCTTATTTTTTACGACTCCTTATGCAATTACACCTATCATTTTAGGACTTTGAACATAGTACTAACTTCTACTTATTATGATCGTAGATCTAATATACCCCATAATATTTATGAACTTTTATATAATCACATATTTGCACAATGTGATCCTAAAGACATTAAAACCCTAATACATTATGACCCTAAATATACTAACATCTTGATACATTTTTACCCTTGAACCTTATGACCCCTCATAAAATCACCCATTTTCCACATGTGGTTTGTCTTTTATTTTTCCCTTGAGAACATCATTAGCTTGAAACCTATAGTTCCAACGTGTATGACCCACTTTCTTTCAATAATGGCATTCCATCTCCCTTTTTTCTTAAACTGATCTACACCAACTGTATCTTGAGTATAATGCAGTCTCAGTTTGAGTAACACCTTTTGTATCACCTACAATGGTTCTCTTCTCTCCAACTAAGAGAGGTGAAATCATGTCTTCTAGAGTTTGAGAAGAGATCTAAGTGAATGTTAAAATAACATTTTTATATAAATGGAAGGCATATTGTTTAGCACAATTTATTTGGAATCTTGTTCATCTACCTTTCATCAACCTTTGTCATCTACCTTATAAGATATTTTGAATTATTTATATCACCAGACATAGTACTTTCGATATACATTTTAAATCTAAACAATTGTAATTTCAATGAGAATTTCACATTTACAAGTTTTGCACTAAAGAAATTGTTCAACGCGTCCTAGATTTCTTTAGATGACTTTTCCAAATCAACATGATACAATTCCAGAGCAAGACCAATAAGAGACTTGGATTTATCATCTCTACTTTGCCACTCAATTGGTTTTAGGTTAAGTAGACTCTGTTTCAACTCCTTTAACTATTTCCCTCTAATTTGTGTTCATTAGTTGCATTTAAAGTTGCACCTTTCATGTGTGGAAATTGAGACCACTGAATTTTTCTAGGGGAATTTTCATTCAAAGAAATATAATCCAAGTAAATTTTGTCAAAAAAATGTGAAAGGATAACAAACTATTGAAAACCAATAAAGATCCCTAAAAATATACATTTTTTTTGTATTTCGTCCGTTTGAACTTTTTTAGTAGTATAAATACTATGAGAACGAGCTTAAAAAATTCAATGATTCAGACTCATTGGTCTCATTAAAAAAATGTGTTCCACTCACAATTCTTAGATCCATCCCTACTGATAGTAGTCCCTAGGTATTCATGCTTACACATACTCCATGGCTCTAAAACTATTGAAGTCATAAGAGTGGAAACCTTATCATTGAAAGGCCACAACCCTTGATATGGTTTAGGAACCCTAGAGTCTTTCTTTCTTTGATATCATATTATAAAATGTACTTGATATCATATTATAAAATGAGTTAGATAACTAACTAATAAAAACATGGATAGAGTTAGTCACATAACTGAGCTCAAAGAAAGATACAATAACACAACACGATATCATGAATAACACATACATCTACTACAATGAAATTCACCTCTTTATGTATAATTGCTCATTGAATAAATCATTTACACTTATAAATGTGGAATAAACCACTCCATACCAAAAAAAAAAGTGTTTTATTAATGTACTTTTTTACAAATTCTATAATATGTGTGGAACCTTATCTATTGTATTATTAGTCCCCGTCGTAGGCGTAGAGGGACTATAACAATCAATAAATCGTTGAGTGCATATTACTTTGTCCTTTGACCCAAAACATTTGCACAATACCTATTGTTGGAGCTCTGGAAATAAAAGAATATATTTTTATATAATAAAAAGTAACATATATGTATTGATCTGATTGGATAAGAGATTGGAGATCTTATTGTCGGCTTTGCTATTCCCAAAGTTATATATGTTGGCATATCCAAAGTATTTGATCGTATATGGTCTTTTTTGAATCATATATTTTGTTATGCATTCGTTGATGGTGGATTAATGCTAGCATTAATTCGAATGTTT
>ML872989.1:7633-19415 GCA_009831015.1 Picea engelmannii
AAGGGTTCCTACTCAGAAAGGAAAGAACCAAAACATCCTGTTCTCTGTAGACTTTCCTTGGTGTTAGCCAGAAACTGGGTTAGAGATCCCTGCTCAGAAAGAAAGGAATCAGACTGCCCTGTTCTCTGTAGACCCCAACTTCATAAGTGTGCTAAAACAGAAGTAAGGCTCAAGGCTCCTGCTTAGATAGAAAGGAACTAAGTGCTTTGTTTTCTGTTAGATAGAGTTAATTGTTTTCTGCATTATTGTTTTCATGAAAAGAGTGTTAATGCTGAAGTCTCTGTTTGAGAGAAAGGGTCCTGTTCTTTGATTGAAGAATAGTTGTTCTTTCCCATTACAAGTGTTATTTTAATGTAATCCAGGATTCTTAGATTGATCTTTAAGGAATTGCAATAGGGAGGTTAATTTCCTGTGATTTAATTCAGAGCTTCAATTCATTCAAGCAAGTATAATTAGTATAGATTTCTTTACTACAACACTAAGTTGCTTTTGGAATTGAGCATATACTGTGCGTAGCTATCTTTGAAACAAAAGACTTCCCTGGGTTGATAATTTATGTTTCACTTGGTTGTTTAAAATTAATTAAGCAATTATAGTGACCAATAGCAGTCATGTCGTTTTTTTTCCATACTTTATGTTTTCCTCACTTTATGTTTTTCTCACGAATGGAAAATAGTGACGATTGATCAATTTTCCTTTGCGCATGCTAGTCCTATTGCATCAGTTGAGCCTTTGATCCTAGTGATAAATAATTCTTGGAAGGAAGCCAAGGATGTTGGTGTCAGAATGTATTCCTCTCTCATGGGTAGATTTGATTTCATGGCACCAATCCATCACATTCATGCCATTTCTAGTAGGTTTTCATCATCAATGAGGTTCGTTCCTTTCCTTACTTCGTATTTCAATGACCCTTGGAGCCTACCTTCCCTGAATATGTCATGCGAATGTTAGTCACACATTGGGATGAAAATTCCACTGTCAGCAGAAGAGGTTGTGTATTAGGCTGTTCTTAACACTACTGCTAACCCATATCCTTTCTCGTTGTAGATGGATGAGGAGGATCCCATTCTAGAGCCCGTATGGGACACCCAATATTCTTGTTCACATGAATTCCTCAACGATACTTTACCTTAAAATGAAGCCATCTTAGAGGACACGACTGGTCTCGATAGGCCTCGGGATGATATGCATCATCACTCCTATTTTCTCTTAGAACTTGTTAGGATCAAACATGATGACTTTATATCTACCTTGAGTGAGATGGTCGATTATGACGTGGTTCTGCTAGATACACATGGTGTTTATTCCAAAGGAAACATGGCAAACATTTCTTCTACCGTCATGATCAACATCTCTCAAATTACTGGAAAAACTGAGAACATATATATCGATGCAGATCTACATTGATCTCTTCAAGGAATTTCATGATGTATTCTCTTCGTCATACGAAGAGATGCCAAGGATCAAGCCCAACATTGTCGAGCATGAGATCAAGACTTATCCAGATGCTAGACCTGTTTGAAAATGTATTAGATATGTTAATCCTAGGAAGGCCCCTTCTATTAAAGAAGAGGTAGAGAATCTACTTAATGTTGGTTTCATCTATGTGGTTCCCTTGACTGAATGGATGTCCAACCCAGTTCCCGTGAATAAGAAAAAATGAACCATTAGTGTATGTATGGATTTTCGAGACTTGAACAAGGCTTGTCCTAAAAATAACTTCCCAAATCCTTTCATCGACCATATTCTTGATGAGTGCGTGGGAAGTGAAGTTTCTTCCTTTATGGATGGATTTTCAGGATATAATCAAATTCAAATAAAACTCAAGGATCAACATAAGACACAGTTTATTTGTCCTTGGGGTACTTTTTCATACTGGGAAATGCCTTTCAGCCATAAAAACACCATAGAAACCTTCCAATGCACCATGATCTTTCCTTTTCATGATCTCAATCATATTTTCGAAGCTTACCTCAATGATCTCACTGTTCACTCTCGCAAAATAGTAGATCACTCCTCTCACCTTCGAATAATATTTGAGAGATGTGATTATTATCACATCCATTTAAACCCTAAAAATTTCATCTTCTGCATTAGGTCTGGATGTCTCTTAGGATTCTTAGTCTCTAAGCATGGGATCATGGTGGATCCTATGAAGGTTGAGGCAATACTTCGATTTCCTCCCCGGTGCAACATTCGACAACTTCAGGGTTTACAGGGGAAGGCTAACTTTTTGCGTCAGTTCATAGTGAACTATGCCAATTTAACTAAGGGTTTCGTGTGTATTTTGAAGAAGGAAAATCCATTTATATGGGATGAACGAGCCCAATAATCCTTTGATTCTCTTAAGAAAGTCTTGGTATCGACACCTTTGATGAAGCCTCTAGACTACAATAGAGACTATTTTTTTTATATCGCCACATCCGAAGGGACAATTGGTATGGTTCTGGTTTAGGAGGATGATGAGATCCATGAGAAAATTGTCTACTATCTCAGTTGAAACTTAGTCAGCCCTAAACTTAAATACTCTCAAGTAGAGAAACTAGCCTTAGTCGTTGTACATGCAGTTCAAATATTACAACATTATATATTACTTTGCAAAACTAACGTAGTTGTAGATATCAATACATTTCAATATGTCCTTACGGGGCATATCATAGGGGGAAAATAAAATAAGTGGATGTTATTTTTCAAGATTTTGATCTCAATGCTTCTGCACAAAGTGTAATAAATTGCTAGTTTTTTTCTGAGTTGATACCAGACTTCCCTCGACTAGATGAGGACAGTATTCATGACGATTCATTCACAGATGAAAATATCTTCCTTATATCGTCTTCAGACCCCTAGTATGGAGAAATTCTAATTTAAATTCAAACCTTGAAGCTATTCCAACATCTATCAAGAGATGATCGATGATGTATACATCATCAAGAAAAAAACTACCTTATCATCGACGAAAGTTTGTATTGTTAAGGAGTAGATAATATTTTGCGTCATTGCTTGAATCAAGAGGAAGTTGAGGCGATTATCAATGACTCTCACAGTGGGTCTTGCGGTGGTCACCTATCTGGGCTTGCAACAACCCAAAACATTTTGCGAGACGGTTATTTTTGGACATGAATTTTTAAAGATTGTGTTGAAGCAGTGAAGAAGTGTCACTCTTGCCATGTGTTTGCTCGAAAAATGTGCTCGAATCCAACCCGTCTTCACCCAATCATCACCATCAACCCCTTCACCAAGTGGGGGGTATATTTTATGGACTATAACCCAACTTTGACTAGGGGGAATCAACATATTATCGTGCCCATCGATTACTTCGCTAAATGGGAAGAAGCCATGCCTACTATTAAATCTGATGGTAAGGAAACAACATTTTTCGTATTCAACCAAATTATAGCCCAGATTGGAATCCAAAAAGATATTGTCACTGATCATGGAAGTCACTTTAGAATGAAATAATGAAGGATTTAGCATCAAAACTTGGGTTGAAGCATGGTCATTCTTCCCCTTACTATCCCCAGGAAAATGGACAAGTAGAGGTGGTGAATAAATCTCTCAAGACCATCTTGCAAAAAAATGTCAGCCAGAGTAAATCCAACTAGCATCTAATGATTTAACCTACACTTTGGGAATATCGAACCTCAGTAAAGAATTCCACCATTTTTTCTCCTTTTCAGTTAATAAACGGTGCAGAGTTGATCCTTCCAACTGAATACAAAATTCCTTCCCTTAAACTGGCAATTGAGTTCCTACCTGACACATCCTATCTTGAAGAACGCCTTGTGCACCTAGAGCGTATGGATGAGAAATGCCGAGACACCTCTACGGATATCGAAGTGAATAAATGACGTGTTAAGGTTTAGTATGATAGTTTTTTTGTCCTCAACAATACACTAAGGGTGACTTAGTTCTCCAGTATGACCAAGCCAAAGAACCGTTTGGGGGAAGAAAGTTCAACCCCATGTGGCACGATCCTTATATCATGCGACATGTTTTAGAGAAAGGATCCTATGAGTTTGACTATTAAGAAGGAAATATGTTGAATGATCCTAGAAATGGGCTCTACCTTAAAAGATATTACACTTAAGCCCTCAATCTTGGGTGTGAATATTTGTATACTTATGTATCTTAGTGTATATATATATTTTCCTTTGTGTCATCGGCTTGCTTATCAAGTTTTACCTTGGTTGGTAGATGTCAACGAAGTCTTTAGATTACTTACGATTCGTAGATGGTGCCATTCGTCATACACAAAACATGGATTTTTCCACGTGGGTCATTTACTCACCTGAGGGAGAACTGGTGTTATTAGGTGGCGTTTGTCTGGAGCCATCGACGAATAATGTGGATGAGTATAGCACCATTATAGAACTATTACGCGACACCATTTCACACGGTATTCATTCTTTAGAGGTTCCCATGGACTCCCAATTAGTCACATGTCATTTAAATGACAATTACCGTGTGTCAGACCCTACTCTACTTGGATGATTCCTACGGGTATGACTTTTGGAACAATACTTTGATTTTCTTACTTATAGTCACACACCTAGACGTTTTAATCATGTATCTGATGCATATGCTAATTATGTTTTAGATTGGAATTTGTTTCATAAATAATTAAAGAAAACACATTCATGCATGTACACATAGTAACATTTATAAGTAAGGACAAGGAATGTTTTTTTATGTTTCATCTTTTCAAAAACTATGGTGTCATAGTACAAAATGGGGCTCACACCCTCAAAATACATATATGGTCGGTATATATATGACTATGGAATCTACGCCTATGGCACCAAATGCATATCATGATAGAAAAGTATGGCATTTGCGAGACACCAGAAGAGTCACACCCACGCATGGGGCACATCCACCACATGACACTGCATAGCCTCTGGTAGATCCTCCACTTGAACCATAGGAATCCTGTGTGTCAATAGAGACAAGTTCCCCTGCACATTTTTCAATGCTCTCTCTGCATCTCCTCCTGCATGCTCCTCTCCCTGGATCCTTCGTCGATGTCATGGGAATCCATTTGGTGGTCATGAACCTATGTCCTCATGAAAAAGAAATTGTTAATACTTGATACCATACAAAAATATTTTTCATTTTTTATTCTTTTTGAGAAACACAAAGAAATGAAATATATAAAAACATTTCTTACCAATATCACCGTAGGTGGAGCTTGGTGGCAAAGGCATATATGGATCCCCTCTATAGTCGATCCAAGTATAGGAGTAGTCATCAATGGTTATGACCTGTCAGCGCCACTAGAAAAAGAAATCATCATTGTAGGGGGTTGACACCCTACCACCTCCTATCCACCTCATTATGTCAATCCACCATGACATGGTTGGATCGTGTGGTCCATGTGGAATGATCTCTACTCTAGGGAACAAACCTAGAACTTGCTCAAAGAAAAAACTACACAAGATGGATGCAAATCTGAAGTTCCTCTTAATTCCCTATTTGTAATCTGTCAAATGGATCTTCATGTTAGTTAGCAGTGAGGTACGCCAGTCATAAACAATGGGTCATAAACACTCCATTGTGTAGAACATGAGTGGATTTGAAGCTTGGTGCAATGAGGCCGACCCTGAGATCTGAGTAATAATAAGTACAATTATCTTCAAACTTAGGTTCTCGATCATCCTGATATGGAGTTGGCACCCTACTTTATCTGTGCCTGCAACAAAATGGGTGGCAATGTAAGCCTCCATGGCCATACCATCCCTATCCCCCTGGGCATTGATATTCACTACCTTTCCTCGGTGAGACAATCTTGTAATGAAATATATGTCATATACTTCAATCCTCAATGGTTTCCCATCGAGATTGAAGGCCTTTGTATCCGAATCCCAGTAGTTTACCAACATCTGGAGTAACCTCACTTGAGCCCTCATTCCTTTGAGAGCCAAAAATTTATAAAGGTCATATATTTTTAAATCTTGTTGGGCCCCTGCATTTCTTTCCACTGATGCATCTATCTCTTCATTCTCCCTCTCTCTCCATTCAATCACCATCCTACCAAATGAAAGTCATTTTTTGAGTTAAATTTTATAAAAAAATTGTTTGCGGACTTGTACATGGGCTATAATGTTAATAGTCACGTGTAGGGCCACATATACGTGGGAAGTCTTTTCCTTGGTTGTATACATGCCTCCATGTATGCGACCCAATGAATTATCACCTGTGTACACCCTATTTTATATGTTGCACCCTCTTAAACTAAAAAAATGAGGACTAAATTTGAATTTTAATCCATTGAAAATGAAGAGGAGGGGAAGGGAACTTACTTGGTCCTGAAGGTTTCTAATTCCATTGATTTTAGTTTCTGCAATTGACACTTGAAGATCGCGGGAAAAATGGCCTAAAATGCACTATGTGGGTGAAAAAACTCAAATGGTATGGTAAAATGGTCTATTTTTACTATTAGTAGAAACTTTTTACCCATTTCATATAGTTTGGGCTGATATTTTGACCTTATGGACTAATAGTAAAATGGAAAGAGTTAGTTTTGGTGGTTTTGTCCAGGAAGTTTTGTGGTTTCTAGCGTCACATCGCCCACTCTTGCCTTCGATAGGTATTTTCTTTCATTAGCATATAGGATAGGTTGTCACTCCATTTTTCATTCTTGCATTATCCTATGGATATAATATATATACCTTAGGTATGAACCCATTTATTAGTGACACAAAACCTTCTTACTACTACTAGAAGTGTCGTTATTAAGTGGTAGAGGCTTACATAATATGGGTACCCTTGTTAAAACCTTTGTGCAATTTGGTGTCCATGCAGAAGTTATTCCATAGGATCGGGAGTTCCTTTAAGTGTCTAAAATTGATCCACACACGTCTAAATGCATGATGTCCAAAAATCCTTTAGCTTTGTTGTCGTTGCTTGGAAATAGACTCTTTACATTCTTTCCTTGTGCACATCCTTTGCATGTACCTTCATGGTTCACCTGAATCTTTGGAAAACATGTTACCATATTTCTTATGATTGGTAATTTTTTCTAATTTAAGTGAGAAAACCTTCTATGCCATATTTGACTTGGATTTACTATGTTGTGTACTAATCCTGAATCTGAGTGTCCCTTTAATTTTTATAGACCTCCTTCTTGGACACCAATCACAATAGCATCATCAAGAGACTTTCCTCTTTTCCACATAAGAACTTCACCATAAATAAATGCAACTTTGAATCCTTTCTCTTCTAATGCTGAGATAAAAAGGAGATTCTTCTTTAAACTGGGCACATACAAAACATATTTTATATTCAAGGGTTTTCTGGAATCCAACTTGTAGGAGGTTTCTCCTACTCCTTTAATGGGATATTGAAAGTGATCACTAAGCTTCACCTTATGAGGTGAATTCTTCTGAACCAGAACTGAGAGAGAATCCTTGTAGTTGGTCATTTTCTTAGAAGCGCCACTATCAACAAGACATTTGTCACTTCCATGAGTGATTGTTCCTATGAGGGATGATATCAATACATGTTCTTCACTTGAATCATAATATTTTATTTTCTTTTGAATAGGTTCATCATCTTTTGAGGCATGAGCATTTTGTCCTTTTCTAAGCTGCTCTTTCATGAGAGAACAATTTCTTGCAATGTGTCCCATCTTATGGCAACATACACATTTATAGTTTGAGTAATCCTTTTGATTCTTTTGAGAGTTCTATGACATTTGAAAATTCTTGGGGGGATGATCCTCTTTCCTTCTCTTTCCTTTTCTTGCATGTATATTATAGAAAAAATTTCCTCACCCCATGAAACTTCCTTGGATAGCCTTTCCATTTCCCTATAAAGACTTCAAGTCCCCCTTTTTCCCTTCCAGAGCCAAACAAGTACATTTTTCCACATATACATACCCTACTAGTTAGACAACAAGTGTATACATAGGTTGCTCCACTATAGCCTGCATACATCGGGTTTGGTGCTCAAAATTAAAAATTGTGTCGGGTTTCCATGTCACGTCACAAGATCCATGATCCTAGACCTTCCATATACTGGAAACGCTCTGATTCAACCCTTCAAATATATTTGAAGGCTATAAATTGAGCCATATCTGAGCCGTGGAAAAGGAGAAAATTCAACTTTTGAGAGAAAAGACACTCTAGAGAAATTTCACTTCCTATTGAGTCTGCATCCCTTGATCCTTGAAAGTATGAACTCATTGTTCAGCCCCCAAGCTCTTCCTTCTTTGATGGATAATCTCATTTTCTCCTTTAAATGAGATTGCCTTTGGTGGAGGATTGAAGTGGTGGAGGACCAACTAGAGGGACTTATTTTTTCAGTTATGAGATGTGTCAACAAAAAAGTTTGTCAACTATATACTTCTGTTGATTATTTTAATAGATATACTCTTTTCTCGTCTAATTAATATCTTGAAAATATTTCAATTATTATTCCATGGGCATATTTTTCATGTATGTTAATGGATTATGCTATTTTATATGCTAACATTATAGATTATCACCATATGCTTTCGTATATTTGTTGTTGAGGATAAGTTGTAGGTATAAATCTTTGAGTTGTGTGCTCAACTGTGGTCTTCATCGAACGTCCGGACGAGGTAGGATCTTCACCTTGTCTTATTAGCATTTCATTTATATTGCATACTTGGGATTAGATTTGATTTCTACGTGTCATTCTATCTGTTGTAGTTTACCCCAGGCCATAGAGATATTTTCCTCGTAACAATGTACTGCTAGTGCTTGATCATCATTTCCCAACTTTTCTTCTCTTGTTGCTAGTCTGGCTTCTTCTTGAGTGAAATCTTCCCATAGCCTGCTAAAATTTGTTAGCTTTCTTCTGGAACAGATTCCATGAATAAATGATTCCCAAGACTTTGGAAGACCATTCAATGTAGTAATTACTATCTCAACTTCTTCAAATGTGTCTCTAATGGCTTCAAGTTGTTCTTTGATTTGAGACACCCTTGTGAAGTAGGATTGAATGATTTTTGAATTTTTCATCTTCACATTATTGAGTTGTGTCATGAAGGTCATCTTTCGATTGATATTATTTCCTTGATATAATCATTATAAGGCATCAAAAAATTGTTTAAGGTTATTTAATTATGAGACATGGGGGATCAAGTGATCCTTGATAGAATTTGCAATGATCCTCTTTTCCTTAACTAGATTCTTCTTGTACTTTACCTTAGCTTCATCTCCCTCTAGCTCTGTAACTTCTTATTCAATGAAGCCTTCTAGATCATTTTCCTCTAGGATGAGCATCACTCTATATTTACATGCTCGGAAGTTATCAACACCCTCAAGCTTCTCATGAAGCTTAATATTGATAGTCATTTTCCCCAGGCATTGGAAATATGACGGAAAATTAAGATTTTGCATGAATGAAATTTGAACTTAGGAGTGGGTGTGTTATGCCAATGAGACCTCCTTTCTTCAGGAATCAACTTCAACTCATCCAATATATTCCAAACGTATTGAACTAGGGTTTTATGAGGAGACCCTAATTTTTCAACTTCATATTTTTGTAGATATGATCTAGGGAAAAGATGCACCCTCCTTAGGAAATATTCTTGGTGGGTTTTGAAAGTGCTCAATGAGATTGTCAATGAAGCAAACTGACAATATTCCTTCCAGTGGTTAGATTGTTATGAAGGAAACCAACTCTAATTCCAAGTTAAAAATTTTTATATGCTCGTTTAACCATAGAAAGTGTCACATCATTGTCACCCAACCATAGGCACTTACACATGCCACCCTTGAGCACAATAACCTTTTCTTAGATAGAATGATTTTGATAAGTCCAATCTAGAACCAACAGATAAAACCTAACCATAAATACCACTGCTGCAACAAAAAAAAAATACCAAGAGAATATGCCTCTACCAATAGAAGCAAACCTTTACCAACAGAAGCACACAAGAGAGATGCCAGGAATATTGAGAATACTGCAGGACAATTGCTACACTACTCTCTCTAGACTTGCACCTCCTTTTGCTACAACTACTTCTCCTTAGAATTGTGCACTAGCTGAGTGAGTGAGTGAGTGTTTCCAAATGAGCTAATGTGCCTCCTTATTTATACTATCCTGTCCAAGTGACTTTTCCAGGTGAGGTCAACTTCTCTCTATGGGGCCTTCTATTTATTTATTATTATTCTCCTTAGGATGACTTCTCTTCTAGGGTAATTCCACATTTTTTTAATGGTTCTCTTGCTTCTAGAATATTCTACTCAAGTACAAAGGTTATACTAGAGGTTAATACCTCCCACAACTACCAAAAAATCAAAACTTGGATGATTTGGATGGTCACGCCTCTTATGGACGAATTTAGGAATATGATTTTTGTGGAGAATGGTGTTGTTATGTTCTTCAAATGATCCAAACAAGCTCCATTGTCTTAATCAAGTTAAAACCAAGATGTGTTAATTTTAGATCCACTTATTTAGGGATTGGTATTAGCATTTTCTAACCCCTTGTTTTTATGAAAGGTAAGCTATAGGTATAAATATGAGGGGGAATATCAATATTGAATTAAATTAAGGGGAGTCCATTGTATCTCTGAGGAAAGAGTATTGTTCCTCTCTAAATCACCTTGCTAACGATAATCTAAAATCTATTATTGTTGCACCTTCTGAGTTAATTGTTGTGGTTTCATTGTAGCACATGATCAACCTGGAGGCCCCCCTAAGCTAAGTATGTATTGCATGCTAGCTAGTTTATTTTGTATTTAATTTATGTATTGATTTCATATGTTAGTTTATCTCATGATTTTTGCATTTCCTTTCAATTTATTTATGTTAATGTATTTATTGTTCATTCCTTTATGCTCTTTATTTTCTACTCATTTATTTATGCATTTCAATTGCTGCAAGTGTGATAACGACCATGTGTGGTGTGCAAATAGAGATCTTAACATAGTTAACCCATGAATGTTGAGAAAGCTACAAAGTTACAAGACTGAAACTTACAATATTGAGACCTCTAGATCTGATTTTTTGACTGCATTTTTCTTTAGATTTATGCTTGGTAAAGCTACAAGAGTTGTTTAAATCATTGAGTGAACTAAATGATTATAGCCTCCATGTTTAATCTCAACTGCTGGAAATGATTTATTAATCTCTTTTCCTTTTGAATTTATTAGAATTAGTTAGTTGCATGGTCCTACATATATTTTACTGGCATCTCACAAGTTTATGAACACCTTGGATTGATAATTTAATTTTCATCAATTTAAGCAATTAATTTGAACGAGAACCCTTTATTCTTGAAGGCCACAAAAAGTAATTTAGCTAGAGTTGAATGAAAAAAATTCAGATGAACATGACTTGAAAAGAACCAGATACATATAGATTTGATATAAAAATCAAAGAATTACCTTCATGTATATTTTTCACTATCTAGAATATATCCATCATTCTTAAAAAACTGAGCTATGGCCTTAGGACTTCATTGTTAAAAGTTCTACCTACAGGTTTTATGTATTTCACCTCTCGTTGTATTTATTTTTCATAAGCTCTCCTCCTAACACTTATTTCCATGAAATATCCCTCTTTATCCTAATAAATATGATACTTTTCCTTCCATATTGAGCCTTCATACTTCTAGGAATGTCTAGTACAATTTTGATCTTGAACAAGAAACATTATTGACTTCTAAGAAAAAATGCTATAAAGAGAACATTGATACAAGAATTTTGCCTATCACACCCACTTTTTACATTGTTTGACCACAAAATGATTTGAAAACATTACAAAAGCTATTGTATCTCTCATTCTAAATCCATAACTTGTAGTGCAAC
>ML872990.1:8776-19415 GCA_009831015.1 Picea engelmannii
ACTTACTTACTGATAATGTCGGTTATTTGTTATGAATGTGTGAACCATGTTTCTTTTCCTTTGTACCATAAGACACCTTAACTTCGGGACGAAGTTTCCTGAAGGGTGGGTGTATGTAACAACCCTAGTTGAATATATGTTTATGGATTAGTAAGTAAAAATTTATTAGGTAATTAATTTTTCTAACATGTTATTAACTAAACAAAGATTGGTATAATGATATTAATTAAATATTAATTAATTAATTAATTGTTATAATTTTGATTACTTGATTAATTAATTAATTAATTACCTATTACATTCAATGACATGGGTATTAAATTTAAGAGGGTTAATAAATTTAATTGTTTAATTAAATGATCTACGTATACTAGGGGATAAGAAGCATTAAAAATAAGGATAAGGAAACATTAAATAATAGGGTAAGGCATTAACTATGTGGATAAGATAATGAATGTATAGATCATGAAATAAATGAGGAGAAAGGGCGGTGAAGGAGGGATATGAGCGGAGAAGGCTTACGAAGGAAGGGGGATTATCATTCTACTTGTTTTTTGGGGGTTTATTTTTTTTCAAGGTTCTCTTGGATTGGCTGGGGGAATGCTCCATGGAATTAAATGCACAAACCATATTGAACGCATGATTCTCGGGAGGAGATCCCGGAAAGAATCAATCCCAAATGCCTAATCTTGCCACTGACCAACTATACGATACCAACCCTCACCGACTCAGCTTCCTCTAAGCAAGATTTACGTCCACGAATTTCGAAGGAATCATTCAAAAAAAACGACATATCTTACTTGATTGACCATTTTTGGTTTTTTTGTTATGCACAACATGCTATAAGCACATCATTCCTTGCATCAGTGTACCGAAGGTTTCCTTTATGGTTCGACAAATAAGCACTGAAACCCAAAGAATTAACATGCGCGACTGTGAGAGGGCCTGATCGCTATGACGAGTTTGAGGATAGCATGGTCGATTCGACCAAGCCTGAGGAGTCGTGGAGCTGTTTGTGGCTGTGGGTGAGCTAGCATGGCGTGCCCGGACAAATTATTGCTGAGCGATTTGAAAGTCCTTAGGCATAGTTACCAAATTCTAATGGGATTGACCATTCATCTGTGTGTGGGTTAACTCTGAGCAACTAGAATGATGATTAAAAGAACCATGCCTTTGTCTACATTCTCCCGTTGAAGTAGCTCTAATCGCCTTGACCCTCTTATTCGAGAAAGCTTTTCGATCGAGGTATCGTTGGCCTACAACTGCACTTTCATAGTTCTATAATCCTGGGCTAGGTAGAGTGGGGCCCCTATTCTCTCGTAAATAAGCAATAGGAAGAAGATGAGTGCATAAGGAACATGATATAAGGTACTTGTACCTCTTTAGTTATATTCTGAACTGAGTCGAGCATATATTCCTCCTTCATTCTTCTATTACCTTCGTTAATCAATATGAGCACTCGGACCCGGCTAAGGTCGGTGCTGAAGGATTTGATGGTTATGTCTCGGATGACCTCGTTCATTCCTCCATCAATGCCCGTGAGAGGAAGAGGGGAGTGCCCTGTACAAAGGAAGAACACCAAATGTTTCTTGTTGGCCTGTAGAAAGTCCGCAAGGGAGATTGGCGAGGTATTTCCAAAATATTGTTTTGTTTCTCTAGCAGATTTGATGAAATTGTATTAATGAGTGTTTGTTGGATATTTTCAGTGTAATGCATGAGGGAAGAATCCTTATTATTATATATTTTTTAGGTTGAAAGGATGAGTGTAAAAAGAAATTTTTGATTTTTTTTTAAAGTTATTTCATGTTTTTTTTAATTTATTTGCATGTTAAGAATTTCTAATGCTCCTAATGCAAATGAAATTTTATTTATGCGGTTTGTTTGTCTTTCTTTTTATTGAATTTGAAAACTAAAATTTATTCCTAATCTAAAAATAAAATAAAAAAATAAAATTTAAAACAAATTAAAATAATCAATTTTTTTTTAGCAAATGAAGATTCACATGCAACAATTGAAGCATTTTTAGATCATTAGTCTCCCTGAAAACGTTAGAGACATCGTACTCCTACTTTTTGATCCTCGAGATTGCACGAAGCGCGGAGTAGAGCATATTTATTGAAAGCAAAAAAACTAAAACTGATATGTTTTATTCCTTTGAACCTACCTACCCTACTTCTAATTGGAAGTTAGAAAGTAGTTACGTGTAATCAAACTTCCAGTGTAGCCATAAGCGCAACAGTAATAAGAATATGTTCATTGTGAATTTCGCAAACGATAATCGAAAATAGATATAACTATGCGAAATTAACTGTTGAGACTATAATTTAACAAAACAAAAATAAAAACTAAATGGATCTAACCTGGTACCTGCTTGAAACCATCGTTCGATACTACTTTCGTAGGCATAGTTTTCACTCCTCAGATCGTGTCGCAACTCCTCATTATCCTCCTTGATCTCCTGCTTGCATAATTGTTCATCATCGGATGTGCGGAGTGCTTCGTATGTTGATTCATCGTTTGTTGTTGGAGGAGTAATTAAGCCCTCAACTGCTATCAAGATCTCCTCTTCCCAAGAAGAAGGGATCCTGACTTTTGCTAGGATCTGAGTGAGCTGATCCAGACTTATGCTCATTGAAAAATCATTTTAATGAAAATCAAACCAAATACTAGAAAAAAATGAAAATGAAAAACTAATACGAAACAAGTGCAAAACAAGTGCGAAATGAGTACAAAACCAAAGATGAACAAACTCAAAAGCAAACTAGTATGAAAGCAGAAACTAATTCACAATCCAAACTAAGAAATTAAAACTATTTGTAAAAATAAAACACACCAAACTTGAACTCCTTGCGTTACTGAGACCTTGTTGTGACCAGGTTATCTGTTCACACAGTTAGCTCATTGAAAATAAAAAAAACTAAATTTGTATAAATAAAAACATACTTTTGCATGAAATAAAATCAATTGCACACAACTGAAAAATAAAATCTAACTCTAACCCTTTTAACACCTCCATGGCAATGACGCCAAAATGTCGAGCGAATTATATGATAGTAATTGCGACATAAATTATCAATCCAGAGTCGTAATCTTATGAGATGTACACAAAGTATATGCATGGTAAGAGGATTTCTAATCTATGCTAATGATTGAAAATAAACATGTCAAACTACTGTCGTTGAATCTAAATCTAAGAAAGCACAAAATATGCAACTAATCTATGAAAGGAAACTATCCTAATGCTACATAAACTTGAGACTAAAACTGAATCTACAAAATCAAATGAGACATAATCTAACTATGAAAGCAAAAACTTAATCTAACTACGAAAGCATGGAATCTAAAATTAATCTATGAAAACATGAAAGTGCGTAAATTAAATCTAATAAAAGCATTTTAAAAATATCTACAACAACACACGACAAAAAGGTAAACGACGAACCACTATGAGAAAGTAAAATCTTGCATTAAAACAATCCAACACATGACAAATAATGAAAATCACTATCTCAAAACTACAAGACTATGAATCAAAGCTCAATCACTCTATTCTTCTATTCTCTATTCTAGAGAGAGGCCTCCTTCTCAAATGAGGAGAGAACCCTCTTATTTATACATAAATGAAGATAAGAGACTCATAATTACAGATCCAGTTTTCTCTTAACCTATCCCTTCAAATCCTCCACAAATATCTTGGATAAGATATTCTATCTCCATGATCTTCTCCTTGAAGTGAGCTTGAATGATTATCTCCACATCCTCAAAGAAGATAAAATTCGAATTTGAAGCTAGGTGGTGAGTTTTGACTTTGTGAAAATCTTCAAATATGCCTGTAATCATCACAAAACTCATCCAACTTTGAGATATAATGAAAATATTTTAATTTTCTAATATTTAGTCACAAATTCTCTTAAAAATACTCAAAATAAATAATTTGGAAAATGGAAATGTAAACCCATATGTTTTTATGAAAGTGATGATAATTATGGTTTTATGGAAGACTGAAATGGAAATAAAGGCGACAAATGGTATATGAAAGATGAATAAAGTCTCATATTTTTGCGACCCAACAGAACTTACCGAGTACATTATTCATTAAGCACATAAAAGTGGTTGGTGCATTGGTTAGCCCAAATGGCACCACCACAAATTCATAGTGACCATATCTTGTCTTAAAGGTTGTTTTGTGGATGTCTTCATCCTTAATTTGGACTTTATGGTATCCAAACCCCAAGTCAATCTTGGAGAAAATTGTAGCACCTCTTAATTGGTCAAACAAGTCATCGATCCTTGACAAGGGATACTTATTCTTAATGGTCATATTATTGAGATGCCTATAGTGTATGCACAACCCGAGTGTACCATCCTTCTTTTTCCCAAACAAGGCTGGTGCTCCCCATGGAGACACACTAGGTCGAATGTAGCCTTTGTGCATCATTTCCTTTAGTTGTAGTTTGAGCTCAACTAGCTCTGGTGTACTCATTCTATAGGGTGTTCTAGATACTGGGACCGCTCCTGGTGCAAGTTCTATTGAAAAGTCAATATGTCTTCTTAGAGGTAGACCTCGTACCTCTTTTGGAAACACATTTTTATACTCTCCTAATATGGGATGGTCCTCTAGGTTGGGTTTATTGTTCTCGATAGAGTCCAACACCTGTATTGCATATAAAGGGCATCCTTTTCTGCAATACATCTTCGCTTGAAGGGTTGATATTTGTCTCAACGAGACAGGATTTTGAATCCCTTATAGGGTTACCTTTCTCCCTTCTTCATCTTCACACTCCAAAGTTTTATTGTAACAGTCTAACCTAATTTTATGGGAAGCCAACCAGTCCATGCCAATCAACAGGTCATAAGATCTTAAAGGGAGCATGTTTAGGGTTGCTTGGGTGGGAAATCCATTCATAATGAATTGGCATGTTGGTATGACCTCTGTTACTTTTCTTTTGGTTCCAATGGCTAGTTGTATCAGCCATGATTTAACATGTTTAACTTGTTGCAATTTACATTTCTCAACAGTTTGAGGAGCAACATAACTCAAATTAGAACCAGGGTCTATTAAAATGGAAACTAGATGGTTGGTAATCATACCTTCAATCTCTACCACTGAAGCTTGGTGGTCAGCGTGTCTATTATCCAAGGCTACATAAATTTGTGGCATGCTCCTAGCCACATCATTGACCGTAGTAGCCTCTTGGACATTGTAGACCCTTCTATTGTTTTGTTTCATATATGGGTAGTCTCTCAGCAAATGTTATTCTCCACAACCCCAACATTTCAAGGGTTCTCTCTTTGCATTTATCAGTCTTACCTAAGGCTACTCCAAAGGGTTTATTTCCACTATGAGAGGGGAAATTTTGTTGATATACACTTTTAGTAGGAAGGCTCATCTTAGAACCCTTCCCATAGTTCTCAAATCTCGAGGGTTTAAACCCCTTCTTCTTGAATCCCGAATTACTTTTCTTCTTCCAGTCCTCATGAGGTTCTGTCTTATTCTTGAATTTCTCATAGCAATACCTTGCCTTCCGGATAGTGTCTTCTAAGGTGTTTGTCTCATCAAACTCAGTTCTGTCCCAGAAGGACTGAGGCAATCCACTAATAAATCGTTGCATATTTACCTTTTCATCCTTTATGTAGGGTACATACCTTATTAGCTCAAGGAATTTGTTGATATATTCATCTATTGTAAGTTGTCCCAACTTGAGTTCATAGAACTCCTTGGTCTTCCCATCAAAGTACTTCTCTGGCAGATGTTTCTTCTTGAAGTATTTTTCAAATTGTTTCCATGACAAGTCCTTCTCATGGATTCCTTTCACATTCCTAAGGTCCTCCCACCAAATGGAGGCCTTTCCATTCAGGTTAAAAATGGCTATTTGAACCTTTAAATTTTCATAGTAGTCATGGACTATGAAGTACTTCTTCAAGCCAAGAAACCAAACTTCAGCTTCTTCCCCCTTCTTAATTTCTCCATCGAAAGTGGGTGGTTTGGCTTTCTTGAACTCCTCAGGGTCATGAATCTTGGAATGTTTTCTCTTCTTTCTTTTCCTCTGGGAATGCGAACTAGTTTTGCTACTAGAAGATTTCTTGGAGTTGTCAGTGTCCTCACCGACGGATTCTTCCGATGAGTGTCTCTTGGCTCCATGTTGGGCCTTGTTTGAGGTGTTTCTCCTTGTGTGGTCACTTTTAGGGCCATGCTTTTGTATCTCTGGTGGACTCTGGGTTTTCTTTGTATGATGTCTATCCACATGACTGGCTGCTAGTCCATGTTGCAACTGCCTTTGTGTATATGATAAGATTTGTAGTAGGACTACATTAATTTCAGTTTGTTTTTCCTACTCTTTTATCAACCTTTCATTGTCATCCTTACAACTCTGTAATTTTTCCACGAGGCTTCTTACGGTTTCAGCCAAATCTGGAGGGGCTTCCACCACCCTCCTTTCATCATATTCTTCCTCTCTTTTGTGAGAGCTTTCCCCCAATTCATGGTGTGTCACCATCCTTTATGATGTAGTTTTCCTATGGTCCACTGACTGCTTGAGTGCTGATAAAACATTTTCCATTAGTTAATGATCCATTAGTCGATGAACAACACACAGTTCAGATTTTGCAAAGCATATAACAACAACAAAAAGTTTCATTCCTTTCTTTCGTAGAGGTTTAACTAAGTCTCTTAAGAATGGGGTAAGATAGGGTGTCACCATTAAAGGTCTCTAACAAGATTTTTATGCAACTCGTTCATGAGCTCAAGCGGGCCAAGTGTTGTAGCCATGCTCTGATACCAATTTGTAACACACCCGACCCCTAAGTACCCTTGCTAGGGATGGGGTATCAAAATTTCACTTATTATAATCAACTCGAAGCCTATGTCTGAGGTCTTCATCCTCTTCTACTCAACCTTAGCTTTCTAACGACTACTAGTAGACTCAAAACTGAGCTCTGGATTGCAAGTTATGGCCTCCGAAAGTTCTTCGGGCATTATTAGGCATGGGCAACATGGCCTCCATGTGACTATCCCCATGTTCCTGCATCCACAAAGGTTCCATCCACCATCCAATCCAATGACGAAACATGGTCTTCATTTAACACATAAGCTAGAGGGAAGTTCGACATTCGACGTTGAACGTCCCTTCTCCTTTTATCACGCATGTCCTCCGAAGTCTCGAATTCCCGAACTCTCGAAGGAGCCCAGAATATCTCCATGTGCCTTCGGCCTTCGGGCCTTTCAGTTTATCCCCAACACTGCATCCTGAACCTCCAAAGTCCCGAATTCCCACACCCCTGAAGGGTCCATCCTCGCACGTGGTGATGTGCTAGATGCGGAGGTAAGGACAGGTGGGTCCTGAGTAATCCACTCGTCAAATGGACCAGTCAAGTAAGTGCCATGGGTGACATGCGGTGAGGCAGATTTGACATGTGGCCCCTACAATGGGTGACATGTGTCACATTTTAATGGGCACATAGGGTCTGCGAAACGTACGAATCTAGGTGACATGTGGCACGTTAAACGTGGATCCATGTCACCCTGGGTGACGTCAGCATGTCACGTCACCCCAGGATGATAGCCTTCCAAACCCTTCGATCTCATGGTCAAGGTGTGTGCATGTAACCCCTAGATCTATGGCCTTCGTTACTTCGTAACTTCGACGTTTGGGGGATCCGTGGTGTGACTTCCTACTCACTCTCGGAGTTGTCAGCGTCAGGCTGACCATGGTCTAGATCTAATGCTCATGGGAGATCCCGAAGGGTTCCTAGATCTACGGTCCTCATCACTTCACAACTCCAGCCTTCAGGGGTTTCGGCATTATGGCCGCTCTGCTCTCCCGAAGTAGGACTTCGTCGAAGTACCATACGCGGATCGCTCCATTGTTTGATCGGACGGTTATGAGGGGTTCTTAACAGATTCTCAGATCCATGACTTACATCAATTCGCAACTCCAGTGTTCGGGGGATTTGGTGTTGTAACAACTCTGTTCTCCCAAAGTAGGACTTCGTCGAACTTACCTCGGCATAGATCCAACAACTAAGGGGACTCCCGAATACCCTCAGATCTGCGGCTCGCGTTACTCTGTGATTGGTAAATTGGTCAGGATTTAACAGTGGGACAAGTCTATCTGCCCTAGTCAACTAAACTGCCCAGCACCAATCAACCTCGTGGGTAACCGTAACATGCCTTCAAAGGGTTTACAAACGGTAAGGTCATAATACCCCGGAGCTTCAAACTCTCGGAGTTATGAAACCAAAAAAGCTCACCTCCTTTCCAGCCTAGCACAAGGTTCCCAGACCTTGGTCATATGGGTCCTCCGAAAACTATCATAGGCTACATGTTAATTCCTTTAGTTGTGAATTGGTTAAGGACATGGGCATGAGCCCTTGGTCACACAAGTGAAGGGTTTGAAGGAGGCGCCCTCCTTCCACAAAGTTTTAACTTGCAATTCCCGCAAAGGTAGATTCAAGAAGTCGACATGACTTAAGCATTCTAGTAAATCCTACCCCGACTCTCTTGCAGACTTACGTCACATAGCTCTCTAACTGCTAAGACAAGGTAAGCATAAGACCATCCAAAAGCATGGGTTTACAGAGAGACAATACATATTTCTACCTTAATCATTCAATACATAACTCAGTCATAGACATATAAATATACTAAATCATCATTTCCATTTCAGTACACAGAGTATGAAAATACTTATCAGGAAAACCATAATTCGTGAAGCGACTGCTGAAAGGGGTGCCTGTTTCCACCCAACCATAGACACAACCACTCCTTAACAGATTTATTATTGGCCACCCCCGAGCTAGACCATGATGGTATGAGAAAGACTCTTTGTTCTTGCTCCGTGATAGTCAAGGATGGAGGTTACTCTCCCCCTACCACCGGATCTTGGCGATCGATTTTCTCTGTGCAAAGCAAGGAGGTCTACACGAGTACTTCCACAATCACTTGTCAACCCCGTTTATCATCTTGGACTAAAAACATTGCCATCATCTTCTTGCACCCATAATGAGCTTGTTTCTCAGTTCTCCCTCAAACCAGAGAGCTGCAAGCGCTCTTTCTCTTCTTGAGATTGGTCTTTCGACTCTGCTTCCTCGCAGATCTGCCTCTTCCTGCGAATTACCTCTTTTCTTATCTTCCTCAGCAAGGTTGTGTGGGTCTGAATCCCCATATCATGGTCAGGTCTGGAAGTCTTACAGATGGGTACTCTGCTCCATCTCCTCATTAACTCTTGAGGAGGGCTCTTCTAGCTATGAGTTTGACTGGTAATTCATTTCTGGGTCTGAGCAATTAAATCCAGTGAGGTACTGGTTTGGTGGGGGTCATCTCAACCACTTATGGTTTCCCCTCATCATCTCTCTCATAACACCATGGTCTATCTTGGCAAATCCCCCTTTCAACAGTTGTGCAACACTATCCATATTTAATTAATAACATAAATACATACATTACCTTTTATAACAAAAGGTTCATCAAATCCATCATTCACACATATATAGTTTGCCACAGTCTTTTGGCAAGTTATAGTTATATTTATAAGTTGGGGGAAACAGGGGTGTTACAGTGGTATCAGAGCAGACAACAACACTTGGCCTGCTTTGGCTCATGAAAGAGTTGAATACATGTTTCTTAGAAAAAATTTAAGGAGGGAGGGCATCCTACCCTACCCTGTCCATCAAAGCAAGGTTCAAACACTAGGCCTGGATGGGTCGGAGAATAGTCATGAGACTAGTATACCAAGGCTAAGATGAGCATGTTGAAAGTGTTTACCGCTGTAAGGATATTATCTGCATAATCTCCTTAAGGAGAAGGATTACAGATTGAAAATTTGTTGGGAATTTACTCAACAAAAAATTAATCGTGTTGGATTGCAGCAGGAGAATCATATTGTTGCTTTGGTAGAATGATAGCCACTCCTACAGGAGTGGGACAAGGCTGATATGCACTAATAATAAGGTGTGGATGTGAATGGAATAAACCTATTATAGGGATGCTTGAGTCTAGGTAGAGAATGGAATGAATAGGTGGAAAGGTTGCCTACAAATGTGGGCTAATGAAGCCTCTGGGAATTACAATTGTTGCTTAAGTAAGAGATTTGGCCTTGTGAGTATATTTCCGCATGTATAGAGGCCTTGTGGAAATATGTGAGGTCATCTTACTTGACCTGTCATAACTGAAACCTGCTATTGGGATAATTCCCTTTTTGTAAAGTAAAAGGGAGCCATATGGACCAAGAATAACCATCATGGAAGAAGTAAAGTGACATGAGCAAGTTTATGAGCTCATGGATGTAATAAGGGAATGTATATACCTATTGACCTAAAATATTGCCTATGCAAGTGAATGCAAATGGAAAATTGTTGGAATACGTTTGCATTATAAGCAAGGGTAAAATGCTTAGAGCACAAGGACATGTTGGAATGCATATGGCAAAGATTGAGCATGCATATAACATGCATATGGACTTATTATAGTCTATTATTGGATGTAAAATATGGTGATGTGATAGATCATATGGTTAGTGATTATCTGATTATAACAACATAAGTAAAATGTTGATGATATTGATTACATATTACCTTACGAGGATAAGGTAGAATGGTTAATGAAATGATGGTCCTAAATGTGGTAAAGAGAGTGTTGGGG
>ML872994.1:0-19414 GCA_009831015.1 Picea engelmannii
CTATTTAGCAGAATGTTGACTTCATCTTATCTATTACATTGCTTATTAAATGAAATCAGATAGTTAAGAAGTACTAACCCTTTGAGTTATAGCCAATACATATTGTGTTGTTATTATCTTGTTCCGGGCAGGTGTTTTCAATAGGGACTTCACTTCTTTATTGACTGATTAGCCGGGCTATCTGATACTGGTGGTAATCCAAGAGGAGGGAAATCTTAATACTTGACCTTGTATCCATTGCCTCTTCAAGCCCTAGGTTACCGGGGATGTCTCCCCTGGGATAACCTCCCTAAACAGAAAGACCCTCCCCATCAAGGTGACATTGGGTGGGGAAGGTTCCTGTTACGCCAGTTTGTCCTCTTTCTTATAGCCTGTGACCCAAAATACAAACTGCACGATAACAGGCCCCTAATTCTACCTCCCTATGTCTCTATTGATATCACTCTCGTCATCTCTTCTACTCACGTTTTCTCTCTCCATCCTCCCCTTATCTCACTCCTCCCTCTCTCTATACCCCCTCCCTCTCTCTCTCCATCTCACTCTCAGCCTCTCTTTCTCTATACCCCCCTTCTCTCTTTACCTCTTGCATTTAACTCTCCCTCTCTCATCCATTCTGTCCCCCTCACTTTTTCTTCCCCACTCTCCCCCCTTGCTCTCTTTTCCTCTATATAACTCCCTTCCCCCCCTCTCTATCTCCATATCCCTCATTCTCATACTCTCTCTTTGGCTTCCTCTCTCCCCTCTCACACTCTCTTTCTTCCTCTCTCTCCACCCCCCTCTCTATCTTCCTCTCTCCCCCCTCACACTATCTTTCTTCCTCTCTCTCCACCCCCCCTCTTTGTCTTCCTCTCTATGACTCTCACATGCTCATACACTCACTCTCTATCGCTCATCTATGTATTCCTCTCTCTCTCTCAAACTCTCACACACCATAAAAATTTTGGTACATCACAATGAAAGAAATGGCCTTGACCTAGACATGTCAAGACATAGACATAGACCTAGACATAGAAAGTCCTAGACATTGAAAGGCATGGAAAGATATAGACCTAGACATAGAGCATAGACCATGACCTAGACCTATACGATGACCATGATGTAGTCCAAGACATATACGTAGATTTAGACCTATACCATGACCTATACCATGACATAGACCTAGAGCTAGAGCTAGAGCTAGACCGTGACCTAGACCTATACCATGACCATGAACATGACCACGACCTAGACTCCCCTAGCTCCATCTAAGCCTAAGAATAACCTATACTTGGCCCTTAACCCCCTCCACACTTGATCCCTAAGTGCACTATGCATATACCTCTTGTTAAAGTCCCCACAACCCTTGCACCCACATCTTCATGCTCGAACCATTGCTCTATGCTTGATTTCCCATGTCTCTCTGGGATTTGCCATTGTTTGATTTTATATTATCAAAATCCATGATTGATATTTTTTCTTATGAGATTGGCATAGATTATGTATTATTGGAACACTTATATATTTGTACGTTCTTCAAGATTAGGTTGTTGTCATTGGCCATTTACATCCTGGTAACAAGCGTAAAAGGTTAAATTTCCTTGATTTTGTATTGTTTGCAATCAATGTTCAACATGCCTTAGATTATGTATGACAAAGCACTTATCTATATGTAATCTCACACACTAACTCTCTACCCCACTCCTCCCTCCCACTATTTCTCCTCTCTCTCTCTCTCCTACATCTACCATATCTCTCCCACCTCTCTCTCTTTACCCCCCCTTCCTGGTCTTCCTCTCCCACCCTCTCACACTCTCAAACAATCCAGATCTACCCCATTCTCTCTTTACCTATTTCATTTAACCCTCTCTCTCTCACTCCATGTATCCCCCTCCCTCTCTCTCCCCCACTCTCCCCACCTTTCTCTATTTTCTTCTATCTAACCCCTCTTCCCTCTCCCCCCCCCCTCCTCTCACTCTCTCTCTTTATATACCCCCTCTCTGTCTCCCTCTCCTTCACTCTCACACACTCTCTTTGTATTATCCTCTCACCCTCTCACACTCTCTTTATTCCTCTCTCTCCACCCCCCCCTCTCTACATCGCAAGGAATGAAATGGCCTTAAACTAGACATGTGAATACCTATACGTAGACCTAGACATAACAAGACTTAGACATGAAAAGACCTAGACTATGACCTAGACCTATACTATGACCATGACCTTGGCCATGACCTAGACCTATACGATGACCATGATGTAGACCATGACATAGAACTATAGCTAGACCTATGCCATGACCTAGACCATGACATAGATCTATATCTAGAATTAGAGCATGACCTAGACCTATACCATTACCATGACCTAGACCCCCCTAGCTCCATCTAAGCCTAGGAATAATCTATACTTTATCCTTAACCCCCTACACACTCGATCCCTAAGTTCACTATGCATATACATCTTGTTAAATACCTCACAACCCTTGCACCCACATCTTCGTGCTCTAAATATTGATCTATTCTTAAAAACACTTTCAATCCTAAGCCCTTAGGTCGTAGTTGTCCCCAAACCCCTATACATTTTTATTCATAAAGATGTTTGGTCTATAATAAATTCTATATCCATTTCATTAAGAGAGTGCACACACTCTTGTGACTTGAAATCCTTGTTTTTTTTCACACATCCATGCCCAACAGGAACACGTGCATGTTCCTAGAATGCGCATGCGCTTTAGTGCGCACAAATTTTAAGAACACACACACGTTCCTAATGGAAATTTTTATGTTCCAAGCACACTCCTCTACCTCATCTATCTCAAAAAATCTATCAAGCCTGACATCCACACGCAAAAATACCAAGAATAGACATGTTTTTGTTCTTTTTGTCTTGTTGTTTAATTCATAGACAATTTGGTGCTATTGCAAGACAATTGTGGGAAGAATTGGAAGACAAATTTGTCCAAGTGGAATTGGAGGTGTTGGATTTGTATTCTTGTGTCTTCTTGTAATTTGAAGACAAATTTGTCTAATTGGAATTGTTAATTGTGTCTTCTTGTGTAATACCAAGACAAATTTGTCCAATTGGAATTGTTAGTTGTGTCTTCTTGTGTAATACCAAGACAAATTTGTCCCATTGGAATTGTTAATTTTGTAATAACAAGACAAATTTATCCAATTGGAATTAAAATTGTTAGTTTTCTTTTCTTGTGTAATACCAAGACAAATTTGTCCAATTGGAATTGGATTTGTTAGTTTTGTCTTCTTTTGTAATAGGAAAAAAAAAATTCCACTTAGAATTGGAACTGTTAGTTGTGCCTTCATGTGTAATACCAAGAAAAATTTGTGGCAGGGTGCTTGGAAGCCAATTTTTATATTTAAAAATGGGGAACCTACAAAATCAAGAAATAAATTCCTCAAGGAAAGAGAAACCCATTTAAAAGGTAGAAAAAGAAAGAGAAAAGACAAATTTACATATGTTAAAGCGTAGGCTTTTAGAAGAGGGAAATCCAATTTCTAGTGGAATATATATCATTATTGTTTCTCCTCCATCACCACAAGAAAAGAACATGAGTTCAATAGAGAACAATCCAATTGCTATCTCATCAAGACAACTTGTTGTGGATGACCAGATGATGGAGGATTTTCTTGGAGATGATTATACAATGGATGAAATTAGAGAGGAAATTGGTGCACAACATTGTGGTGAAGAAGTTCCTATGGTGCAACCTCTTGTTGGATAGTCAGACGTTCCGGAAAATAGTCAACCCCATGTCCACTCTCCTCCCAGAATTCATCCACCATTGATTGAAGGGGATAGAACTACAACATTGTTAACTCCACAACATGGAGGTCAAGAGTGCTATAATAGGGGTTCATCGTCCTTACCTATTTGAGAAGTGTGCGATGAATAAATCATAAACACATTCAGGTGGATAAAAGTGGTCTAGCATCACTTGAAGGTAAGTTACCTAACATTACTATTCATTATCATTCTTATAAAATCATTAAAGAATATTTTGAACCAAAATCCGATGTCGCTAAATGTCAATTATTTTTGGCTTTGTTAAAATCTAGAAGTTGGACTGTTGTTAGGAGAATTTTAGGCATTTAAACAGTCAAAATTTTAGAAACAAGTCATCATATTGTTAGAAACCTTGTGGATTATTTTCAAAGAATTGGTAATAAATATCGTTCTAAAGACCGTAATGTAGCCCGATGTGTCTTGTCAAGATCAATTGTTGGAAAGATCACAAGAAAACATCTTTTTCTACAAAAAACCTCTCATCTCATTAAATAAAATATCAAAATCCTTATAAAGTATTCTCATAGAAGAGATAACCTCGACATAGGTGGCCCAACATATTTGTGGGCCTTCATTGGTAGGCTAGCTCATTCTGATATGAAGTTAATTGGAGAAGTTAAGGGACTAGTACAAGATTTCTAGCATGAGAACACTAGTCCTTCCAACCAAAAAGATGTACTAAAATTGAGAATGGAATCTAGGTACCATGTGCTATCGCATTTATTTGTAAGGGGGTTTTTTCCCTAAAAAGTCAACCCCTTGGCGAAAAAATGGAAAGAAGCGTGCTAAAAACCCACAAAATCCCACTTATCGTAAGTTTTATGAGCCTAGGTGCATCATGATAAGAATCGCGTATATCTGGGCGGCTGAGATCCACGCACCTAGATCTATGGCGCAAGATCCATATCAGACCCCCCCCCCCCCCCCCCCCCCCGACGTTCTGCTGTTAACGGGGAGGTCTGATATGGTGGTTTTCAAATGCGAGCCCCCCACTGTTGTGGCATCTACTCATGAACTCAGACACCCCCTCGTGCTTTACCACTTACCACTCCCTCCACTCCGAGTAGACCACTTACCACCCTCAGTTATCACCATCTCTCTTTTCTCCATCTATCCCCCACTCCATCCCTCATCGGCTTCCACGTCACATTCTCGTGCCACCCTATCGTTGTGCTTGTGCAACTTGGCGCCAACATCCCATCGTTTGCGCCTTTCCTTATTATCTTCCCTCTACCACGTCTGTCCACATGGCCACCCCTCAACTCATATCCACATTGAGCATGCCAATTGCCCTTGCTTGGTCACCTTCCATTCACCACTTCGTGCTGATTTATCCAACCATTTTGTCAACCTCCACGTCTGCTCGCTAATCTCACTATGAAATCCCAAAGCGGATCCAGATGGAAAAATGTGAAGGCCTCCATGTCCTACAGGTGAAGAGATGATTGGGGTCTTCCTCAATCTCAATGAAGCAGTTATTAAAGCAGTTGGTGGTGGTTGAACATCATTTCCACCATAAATGGAAATTCTAGGAAAGAACTGTCATCTCGTCAACTCATTTGCAGGCCCGTTCAAGAACACGATTGCATCCGACTGAAGTTCGCGACTAACTAGAGACTGCATGCACATTCTTCCAGGAAGCATGCATATGTAACGCCTTCAATTTAATGACTCGAGCCCGCTACTGCATTTTTTCTCTAAGTATATAGGAGTTGTTCTCATATTTTGTTAGTGTCGATGGTAGAGCTACACTCCTAATTGTAAATTTTTGATGAGGCCTATGGTTCTCTAGTTGTGTATTATCACTTGAGACATATCGTTTAATGGTAGTCAATTTCTCCTTCATTTCTTTTGCCACTAATTCTGAAATCTCTGGCATGGATGATCCATTCGAGTGTTATGATTGTAATGCAATGCAGGTTTGATTGCAGTACTATCACAACATTTTTAGTTTCTTGAAGTTTTCAGATCTAAGAGGATCTTATATCTAAAACTTTTCCTATGTAGGATGATAGAAGACTGGATGTCCATAGCAGGGCTTCACCATTTCTCCTCATGTTCTTCCAGCTACTCACCACTATGAAAACTTACTGACTAAAGTTAGATCAAGACCTCATTTGTTTATGTGCACCAACCCCATTTTCTAAGCTAAAGCAATATAATCCTGAGACTGCATCCATTAGACCTCCTTTAAAATTATTCATTATGACATATAAACTAATGGGTACTGGGCTTACCTCTACTACAATCTAGGGGTGACTTCCAGTGCTAACATTTCTGGCATCGTTGTTGGGGATGAAATTGAAGATTTTCCCTGGGATTGAATGACAAAGATTATTGGTTCTAAAGGTGCATCATAACTTAGTACATCAAAGATTGCAACTGTGCATCTGGAAACTCCACTATGGTGATCCCATTGACACGTATCCACTGGAGACTCCATTGTTTCAGTTGTGGCTTCTAGAGGTAGACACATGAGGTATACCCCACAACTACCTCTAGTAACACCTGAAGCTGACCCATAGAAAATTATCAGAAAGGGAAATTCCTTCTGAGAAAGTACTTCTATTGTTGAACCAGGTATTTCTGATGATTTTCATTATCCTATTGTAAGAACTCCAATTTCTACATCTCATTCTACTGTTATACCTTCTGTTAGAGTTTCCCTAACTTTAAATTTTGGGAGTGATCCTGTTGAGTTTCCTCCTCCTTGTTTTGGAATGGAGGGAGAAAGCCTTGTCACTCCTATTTCCCCTGAAGTAGTGCCTTGGTCTAGACCCCAGACCTCGTAATATTTTCCCACTCCAGGTTTCACCACCCCTCCTCCTATCACTGTTTCTACTACGAAAAGAGAAACCTCTATTCCCTATAGCCCTGTAGCCTTTTCTACAAATCCTCTATTGTTCCCTTTTCTTCCAAGAGGATCATTTCTAGTTTCTTTTGCTCGAACACCATCCCCTCCTAATTCTCCTCCACCTATCATCCCTATGGAAGGATATCACCCTCCCAGAAATAGAATGGATGTTATAGTAGTTTCTAGATATGCCCCTCTCATTTTACCTCAACCTCTCAATGCCCTTCCAGCCAGTGGATATCTTAAGAAAGTGCCTAAGTTGACTAGGGAGGGGGATATTACTGAAAAGGAGCACCTTGCAGCCTTCTATATTTATGTTGATAACTATTTCATAGTAGACGAAGACGTATGGATGAGGATTTTTGTCTACAGTCTTGATGGAGAATCCAGAAAGTGGTTCAGAGCCCTGACCCTTGGATCCATTGACGGGATTGAAGCCTTAGATGATATATTCTTGAGACAATGGGGGGATAAAAATTACTTTATGTATTATATCACTGAGTTTGGGTCCCTAAAGAGAAAAGAGGGAGATCTTGTCTTTGACTTCTCCAAAAGATTTAACAAAATGTAAAATAAAATCCCTGCTGAGATAAATCCTACAAAAGCCTCTACCAAAATCACCTATGCCAGTGCTTTTGACCCTGATTTTTGCCTCCTGTTAAGAGAAAGAATAGCTACCTCCTTGGCTCATATGTAAGATGCAACCCTGGAAGTAGAGTCTAACATAATGGCAATTGACCAACTCAGGAATAAGGATGATAGAGACAGAGGGAGAGGAAGATTTGAAACCTCAACCTCCAGTTCTTCTTCCCCCCCCCCCTCAAATGGACAAAGTAACCAAGTTACTAAAATCACTTTTAGTTAGACTGGAAAGGTTGGAATTGGAGGGAAAGAAGACATATAGGAATCCCCAAAATGTTGATAACAGAGGCAACTTTAGGAGGTCGAATAACAATGCTCCCCAAATGATGCAAAGAGAGACTTGGAATAGAGAGACAGGGATGATCAGAAAATCTAGAATCCTCTTCAGAATAACCTTGTTGCAAATGATGGTGGAGAGGAAGAGTACATAGACCTAGAAATTTAGTGTCTTGAAGACGCATCCCCTTCTCCTCACTTAACTCAATCAACATACGAGGATTCTCTCATGGACATTCAATTAAACAAGCTGAGAAAAGAGGATAAAGCTAGGAGCAGCCCAAATAGATACAGCCTCAGGTCCAAAAACAAAGGAGAAAAGTACGACATCCATGATCAACCTCCCAGAGTAGACAAGACCGCAAAATACATGAGAATCAACAACAAGGAGAGAAAATAACAGGACCTCCTAGAGGTAAAAGAAATTCTGAAGCCCTCCTCCTACTTTAAATTTGAACACAAATTTTAGAAGATCAGAATCCCGATACCCCTTTCAAAGTTGGTCAAGCATGAAGACTTTAAGAAATTCCAATCTAAGTTGTTGTTGCATGAACCTTTGCTTTCCCCCCCAGACTCAATCAATTTGCAATAAGAAAAGCCAACAATTATATTAGGTCTGATGGTAGAAGATAAAGACGATTCATCCACTCCCTTCTACACTTCACTGAACATACATGATAAGGTGCTGCATAACTGTTTGATGGATTCAAGGGCCTCTCATAATCTCATGCCCAAAACTTTCATGGAAGAACTAGGAATAGAAATTACAAAAGAATACCATGACTTGTATTATTTTGATTCAAGGAGAACACAATGTCTTGGGGTCATCAAAGATCTAGTTGTGACCTTGTTCAAATTGCCCATGAAAGATATGGTCATGGATACCATGGTGGCTGATGTTCCTCCCAAGTTTGGTATGCTATGGTCAAGATCTTGGATCAGATGGCTTGGAGGAACCTTACAGATGGACCTCGCATATGATACCATTCCAGTCTTTGGGGGGGGACATAGAAGACTGTACAAAGAGGCTCAGTTGGCCTACATTATTAGTGATGAGGCAGACCCCACCAATCATCCTATATTTTCCTTAGATACCGATTTGGGATATAGCTTGTTGCAGCTTATTGATGCCCTTGAGCCTCCTCTTGACATCAGAAAGAAGTCCCATACTCTCTGTGAAGACTCTCCTCTGATTACCTCTATTTGGAAAATGTTCTTTAATGGAGCCTTTTCTAGAGAAAGTGTTGGCACTGGAGTAGTTCTTGTTTCCCCTACTTACGAAACCATATCCCTGTCATACAAACTGGAGTTTGAAAGTACTAACAATGTGACAGAGTATGAGGCTCTTGTTTTGGGTTTGAAGTCTGCAAGGGATATGGGAATTAAAGGGATAACAATGCTTGGTGATGTTAAGTTGATTTTCTAATAGATCAAAAATATTTATCATACCAAACACCCTTAGCTCAGAAGCTACATATATGAAGTATGGGACCTCATTGACACTTTCTTCCTATCTTTTAATATTTCATTTATTCCCAGAGAAGAAAATTTCATGGCCGATTCTATGGCTGTTTCAATGAGCAATTTCAGAGTCCCTCTACTACCCAAGTTCAAGTATGATGTAGAAGTGAAATATAGACCCTCTATACCTGGAAACATCAAACATTGGAAAGTGTTTGAAGATTATATTGAAATCAAAAGGTTCCTTGAGACTGTTGATGAGTTTTCTTTATTACACATTGATCAAGATCCTGATTCTGAAACAGGTCCTCATGCTAATGTTTTTCTGAAGAAAATTGTTGATCATAATATTGTTAAGTTGTCGAGAAATCACATCCCAAAAAGAATAGTCCCCTTGGAAATACTATTTGACAAAAATGATGTGGCAGTGAAGGGTAAAATCTCAAGTGAGGATGCTTATGTAGCCGATTTCAATATTGGCACAAAGGAGAATCCCAAATTTGTCAAGTTGTCAAGCATTTTTTTAAAGGAACAAAGGGACGAGTATGTTGAGTTGTTAAGGGAATTTGCAGATGTGTTTTCCTAGACCTATGAAGACCTCATAACATATGACATGAGTTTCATTGAGCATAAGATCCTGATGAAGGAAGAAGCCAAACCATTCAAGTAGAAATTAAGAAAGATAAATCCTATGTTGCTTCCTGTTATGGAAAAAGAGGTAAAGAAGTTGTTGGATGCCCAAATCATTGTCCCTTTGAGATATTATGAATGGGTAGCCAAACTGGTCCCAGTGATAAAGAAGAGTGGATAAATTAGACTTTGTGTCATTTTCAGAAATTTGAACGGGAGCTCTAAGAAGGACAACTGCCCCTTGCCAAAGATGGAACACATACTGCAAAGGGTATCTGGTTCATCCATGATTTCCATGATTGATGGCTTCTCTGGCTACAATCAAATCTCTATATTACCTGAGGACAGAGAAAATGCCACCTTCACCACTCCTTGGGGTATGTTCATGTATGCCAAAATTCCCTTTGGATTAATGAATCTAGGAGCAACCTTTCAGAGAGCCATGGACATAGCCTTCATTGGGGAAAAAGATAAATTCATAGTCATCTACCTGAATGACATAAAATTCTTTTCCAGATATGATAAAGAGCATTGTTGTCATCTAAGGAAAGTCTTCTTGAAATGCAAAAGGTTCTTGAAATGCAGAAGGTATGGTCTTTCCCTAAATCCTAACAAATATTTATTTTCCATGAAGGAGGGAAAATTATTGGGACATATAGTATCAACTGAAGGGGTCAGGATTGATTTGATTAGAGTGGAAGCTATTCAAATCTTACCTCTTCCCAGATCCAAGAAGGAAGTCCAGTATTTCCTAGGAAAAATCAATTTTCTGAGAAGGTTTTTTTCAAATATTTTGGAATTGGTGAAACATATCACAACCATGCTCAGGAAGGGGAACAAAGTGATATGGATTTCTAAGTCCAGAGAATCATTCAACCAAATAAAGAAGGCACTGAATGAAGCACCTATTCTTATCAGTTATGATTATTCCAAGGATTTTTTGATTTTCTCTTTTGCTTCATTCAATATAATGGCAGTTGTTTTACTGCAGAAGAATGTTGAAGGGAAGGAGCGACCTATTTAATTTTTCAGCAGGGCATTAAGAGATGCATAGGTAAAATATGACATTATGGAGAAGTAGGTCTATGCCCTGGTGAAATCTCTTAAATATTTCAGAGTCTATTTCATGCATTAGAAGATCATTGCATATGTTCCTTAAGCTTCTGTGAAGGAAATCCTCATCCAGCCTGACATAGATGAGAAAAGGAGAAAGTGGATTGCCAAAATCCTCAAATTTGACCTGGAAATAAAACCCACCAAATTAGTTAAAGGACAAGTTTTAGCCAAGTTGTTGGCTAAATCTAATTGTAAATATCTAGGGGTTAACTCCATCAACACTTTCTTAGAGAGTCAATCAGCTAAGTTGTTTAACAAAAAATCATGGGATTTCTTTCCATTAGCAGGATGTACCTGGTACAAAGACATTGTATATTTTCTGCAAGTGTTGCGGCCGCCAAATGGAATGGGGAAGAGAAAACAAAGATATTTAAAGCTCAAATAATTCAGTTATTTCCTTATTAACTAGGTCTTGTATTGGAAAGACCCCCTAGGTGTGCTTCTGAGATGTCTAGACCCAAAGGAGGCCCAAAACATTTATGTTTGAATTCGATGATAGCCTATGTGGAGGACATCACTTATGGATGACCATGCCCTATAAAATTATTAGGGCTGGGTACTTATGGCCTACTCTGTTCACCGATGTCTGTGCAAAAGTCAGAGCTTGTATCAAATGTCATAAATTCTTAGAAAAGCAACAGCTCAAGTCTTTGCCATTGAGGCTTGTGGTAGCTTCAGGACCCTTTTAGCAGTGGGGCCTAGACTTTATTGGGGAGATTCATCTTACTTCAAGTGGTCATCACAGGTGGATTTTAACTACAATAGATTATTTCACAAAGTGGATAGAAGCTATCCCCACCAGGAGCGCTTCTCACAAAGTAGTCATTGGTTTTCTTGAAGATATTATGACAAGGTTTGGTTGTTTGAACATAATCATCACTGACAACGATGCATCCTTCAAGGATGAACCATTGATCTGGTTCTATGAGCGGTTCAGAATTAAATTGATTCATTCCACCCCATACTACCCCCAGGGAAATGGACTAGCAGAATCTTCTAACAAAATCCTCATTAACATCATTAAAAGACTATTAGAAGATAACCAAAACGCATGGGACTCAAAGCTCAAGTTTGCTCTGTGGGTTAACAGAGTGACAAAAAAAAGGTTTGTGGGCGTCTTTCCTTTTAAGCTTATGTATAGGACTGAGGCAATCCCCCCTTCTTAGCTCGCCTTGCCTGTGGTGAAATTGTTTCAAGACTACCAAGGTGAGCCTAATGACATGACCAAAAGCATTCTTTAGTTGGTTGAAGCGCAATAGGCGACGGAACAACTTATGAACAGAGCACATGACCATCAGCAAGGGATCAAGTAGGATTTTGACAGAAAGGTGAGAAAATAAAGTTTCCAGCTGGGAGATCTAGTACTAAAATGGGATGCTCCTAAGCCAGACAAAATCAAGCACAATAAATTTGAAGCCCTGTGTATAGGCCCTTTCAAATTATCTGAGATATTTCATAATAATACTTACAGGTTGCAGAATTTGGAAGGCAATGAAGTTTTCAATGGCCCTATAAATGGGTATTTTCTGAAGAAGTTATTTAATTGAGCCATGAGTGGCTCCCATGTATTTGTAAATATTTTTTTTATTTTGTTTTCAGTTTTAATAGGTGACTCTAGAACCCGACAGTACGGCACTAAATTTACAAAATATTTCTTAGCATCTCATAGGGAGCAAGCCATCCCCCATGGATCCTAACGTTATCCCATTTATTTGTAAGGGGGTGTTTTCCCTAAAATGTTGACCCTTTAGCTAAAAAATGGAAAGAAGCGGGCTAAAAACCCACAAAATCCCACTTATCCTAAGTTTTTTGAGCCTAGGTCTGTCATACTAAGCAACACATATATCTAGGCGGCTGATGTTATAACCCTAAATTTCACCATTCATGCTTACCTAGCGTCAGGCCAACTCATTTCCCTTCATTGCCAAAGCCATGCTGAACAAACTCTTCAAAAAAACCTCTTAAACCAAGTAACCCGCACCCTAACCCACTACTGGGCGCGTTGGAACGCTGACAGGCCTTATACTGCACGCGTTGGAACACGGGCTGGCCCACTACAACCAGCGTTTACCTAACAAAGCAAAAAATAAGGAAAGTTTCCACCGGGACGAAAAGCTTTGGGTCAGTTAACTGGAACTCCCAGCCATGCATGGCCGAGAGTTCGTCTAAAACCCTAGCTCCTTCTAGCCTATAAAAGAAGGGGTAGGGGTACTATTCAAAAGGGGGGAAAATCATAGCAAAGAAACTCTGCCCAATTGCCAAATCCGTTTTGTCCCAACCCTTTAGCCTTTCCTCAAGCTTTAGGAGAATTCAAGCAAATAAGTTGGAGGACAAAGAAGAGGAGGAGCCCAGGATCAGGATCAAGGAACGGTGGCCAGTCTCTATAATCATTGTAAGTTGATTCATGTTGAGATTAATAAAAAGATACTTTTCCCGTTCCGAATACATGAGTCTTGTATGTTTTATTTGATTTGTGTTTAATCTCTAATCCTCTAGTAGAACAATAGCATGCATGTGTAGTTTTGTCTTGATTGCAGGATCGCTTTTTGGAAGGAGCAGCAGAAGCAAGGAGATAAAATCTCAATGGAGGATCTACACCAACCGTCGATAAAAAGGTTAGTCGATTCTTCCCATGTGTGCATGTGAAAAAGGGTTTTAGATTCGGGTAGGAGGTTAAAAGTAGCTTATGAAGGGTCATGATCTACATGCAAGTTTAAGCCCTAGCTTGCTAGTTGGTAGGGTAGAATACCCCACAATAGAATTGGTGACTCCACTGGGGATATTTTACTCTTAGGGTTTTCGGATTTCATTAGAGGTTCTTGGGTAGTTCAAAGAAGTTCATTTTATTTTTCTTTGTTTATTTTTGTTTTCTGTTAGGTCAAAAGCTAGCAGGGAACCTGGTTATCAATACCAGTTTTTCTTTGGTTGTTGCTTGACATTGATTCTCGGGACACACAGAGGTACACGCGGCCTGCAGAAGGCCTGCGCGTATGTAATCCATGCCCTAACCTTCTACAGCCCACGTTTGAACGCTTGCTGTAGTGGTTTCAGTAGCGTGTAGAGCCTAGGAAGCTTGAGAGGTAGTCTCCTCTGCCCTGTCAGAAGTTTACCTTCTCAGGGGGTTTTCTGGATCCTGTTTGGGTCTTGTTGGTTTATTGTCTTGTTTTTCAGTCTGCCTTTTTGTGTTAGTCATTCATTGCATTTGTTTTCTTTTTTGCAAATTTTGTTTTTTCTATTGAAGTGCTAGCAGCCAAGCCTTTTAGAGACCCTGGTTGTTGATACCAGAGGCCTTTTTCAGGTCTGGGCTGCCTGTGTATTGTTTTATCTTGGCTTTTGTATAGACCTGCGGCCTGTTTAAGCCTAGCCTGCGGGTACCCGCGCGCTGTTGTAGCTCAACACGCGTTTACACACGTGCTATATTGGTGACAATCGCGGGCTTGTTTGGTAGCTTTTCAGTTTGGGTGGGGCAGTCATCCCCTCCCGTGGTGAGAAGAGATCCTCTCAGGGGTAGAGAGTTTGGAGCTACACAGTCAGCAGGTTGGGGCATCTTATCCTTAGCCTGTGTTTATTAGTTCATGTTTTGATAGAAAAGACAAAAGAGAAAAAAAATCTTTGTTTTATGGTTTTTAGGCAAGTGTTAGAATCATTGCTGTTTTGATTGCTTTTTTGCATTTTTGTGCTCTAATTCTGTTTGCGATCTGTGCTTTAAGCCAGAGTTTTCTTTTCATTCTCTTGGTTTTGTTCTTGTCAACATTTTTCCTTGTTGCGTTATTTTGCAATAAAATAAAATAAAAATATAATTTATTTTTTTTCTTGTTTCACCTTCTTCTTGATTTGAAGATTGTGTTGTTGCATCGGTAGCTAGGAAAGAAGTATTTTTGCATAAGTTTTTGCAGTGCATTTTAGTATAAGTAGCTCACAGATTTGAGTGAAAGTCCTTCATATTTACTGCATGAAATCTTAGTAAAGTTGAAAAAGAAAAGAAGTCTTTTTGTAGAAAAGTTGTTGGTTTTTCATTTTAAGTAAAAGTTTTGTTTCCATGCATTTCTCGTGCATTTTTCTTTGAGTCTTTTTACACACCATCAGTTTCACTTGCGTACCTTGTGACTTAAGAAGCCCATTAAAAGAAACGCTAATTAAAATCAAGTAGACTTTTCTGTTTGTAGGGTGCATACACTAGCTTAGGAATAGGGCCTTGGAATAGGTTGGAGAGTAAATTCTCCAAGGCCACCCAAATCAAACATCGGAGTCTGTCAATAGGGAGTGTAGAATTCCAGTTACAGAAAGTTATTCAGGAACCCCCTCTAACACAGGGGCTAAACATGAGGTCGCGTAAGGAAAGGTAGAGGAGATAACCCCTCCAAAGCTAGACCGAGCGTTGTGGAGAACACATATCGAGGATTTGTCAAGGGATTCCGTCGTTTGCATTTTCCACGGAGCTTCGTGGGTCTCGAATCCATTCGAGGTCCTCAGTTGTCTTCTGGACCATTTTCTCTCGATACCCTTGGCAGGTTTCGGGCTTGATACCCTGCTCATTGTGGTCTACCCGACTATCGACTGTACCCGCCTGATAGTTGTTCACGTGCTGGCAAACTAGTTTCCAATCTTTTCTAGGGACATACATGGGTGACTGCGGGGGTATACCACGGTACCTAGGACGGACATCGGACCAACGCTTTGCAGAGTATACCCGGAGGGTGCTTCCATATTTGAGTTGCACTTTCACCGGTAAGTTTCTCTAGTGTTGGTTGTTGTAACTGTTCTTCCAACTAGTTTAGTGCTTGCTTGATTTATCTTCTAGGGGATTTCTTTTAGTGCGTGTTACTGTTTGTTCGTGTAGAATACCTTAGCGTGTCRTGAATCTTCTCACACAGTGGAGGATTCAGAGCTCCRCCGGTCACGAAGGCTTCTGGGCCTGCCGCCGGTTATAATGGAGCCACCCCCGCCACCATTAAGGTGGAAGCTAGACCATCAAGGGTCTTTCGAAGAAACTGGGGCTTTTGAGCCCAAACAACCCCCCGAGGAATCGACCGCCAATATTGGATTGGTTGAAACCTCAAAAAATGATACGGGGCCGGGCATTATTGTGCCAATTCAATTTTACGAACTCCTGTCAGTGCCTAACCCAGTGATGGAACCAAACTCTGTTACTTCATCTGGGAATTCTTCCATTCCCATCAATGTTGCTACCACAGGAGAAGCTTCTCCTAACTTGCCTTTGTCAGTGGTCTGGGCCACCACGGTCTCGGCCGCAACTACGTCGCATAGTGGACCGACCCCATCTATCATGGCGGCCACACCTCTTTACACACCTAGTGCGACAGGCACTCCGTTTTCATACGGTATGCCTAGTTCAGGTACTATTCCTGCACTCACTTCATCCACTTTCCAGACTTTGGGTCTGGGGGCAGGGAGCTCTAATGCTCCACTGCAAGGTCAACGTGGGGGCATTCCTGTCCCTTTCAATGCTTTTCCTTATGTTGGAGGTCACATTCCTCCTTCATCCCCTTCGCTCGGTGGATCGCATCAGCAGTCCGCCGGGCAGCCTGCACACACAAGTCCTTTTGGAGCCGAGAGTCAAGGAACACCTGTGCAAACTCAACCGGTAGGTTCGTCACCATTTTTTTGGAATGAGACGTTTGGTAATAACACTTTCGCATCTGCTACTTTCCCATCTGGGGGCACACCTGTTTTTGGATAGTTTACGCCGGCACAAGGTACTATTCCTGCACTGGGGGCACATATTCCAGGACCTTGGAACTCAGCACAAGGATCCATTCCTTCATCTAGAATGTCATTCTGGGGTAATTCTTTCCACAGTCAATGGAACCCCAGACAGACCTCTATGCCTCTCCCCTCAAGATAGGCATGGGGTAATCCTTCCCAAAGTCCATCAAACACGATGAACGCCCAACATCCTATGTCTTTCATGGGGAATCAACCAATGATGTCTCCTCAAATGCAAAACCCTTACGCTGGTCAGGGCCATGGTTTTTACCAAAACCCGAGCCAGCAGCCAAACTTTTCCTGGCAACCTGGTGCCAGTCCAACTCCAGGACCCTCTTATCCCAGCTATCAGTAGCAACCTAAACTCCCTTTCTTGGAGACGTTACACTTGCCAAATTTAACACGGTTGTTGAATGATCCTATCTGTCACGATTCGCGTTGGCCTCCTATGCCGACGAAGTTGCCTTTGGGCATCCCAAAGTTCGAGGCCAAGCCTAACGAAGATCTAGGTGATCACGTGACTACTTTCCACTTATGGTGTTCATCTAACTCACTGAAAGATGACTCCGTCCAGTTGTGATTGTTTCAACGCACTCTTATTGTGAGTGCCGCAAAATGGTACATAGAGCTTGATCGTTCATGATATTCTTCTTTTGGCGAACTGGCGATGGCCTTCCTTAACCATTTCCAGTTACCTGTGAGATACGACATCGGCACAGAGTTGCTAGCTAATTTTGAGCAAACGAAAATGGACCATATCTCAGATCATATTCGAGAGTGGCAACGCCGAAAGAGTCTTATCAAGGTACCCGTCCCACCAGCATTCCTGCTTGAGTGGTTCCTTAAGTCTTTAGTTCCGCAGTTATCCAAAGACGTCGCGATTTCAGGGGTTTTCTCCGAGGAATATGCCATCATGAGGGCTCAACAGTTTGAGCTTATCTACTCTCAGTCTGGTCTCTTGTACACCATCCTGCCGGATGCACCACGATTGATTCTGGACAAAACCAGACAGAGATCCAGACCACATGCCGATGGTATAGTTGGTTCGGCACAAACCAAGCCCGCCGAGCAATTGACAAAACAATTGCAGCAGTTATCTATACAACACTCAGCGTCCAGCCAAACTACTGCTTTGGCTGCCCCTCCTACTCAAACGTTGGAAGTACACTCCGTACAGACGACTAACCCAAAGGCCAACCAGCAACTCGAGGGGAAGAAAAAACAACACAAGAAGAGTAAGGGGGATAAGAAACCAAATGATAACGCTGGTGAGGGCACCATAGAAAGGAAGAAGACAAGGTACCTGTGCAACCTATGTGCGGAAGACCACCCTACTCATCTATGCCCTCAACTTGCAAAGGCCCAAAAGTTTGTCACACAGCAACAGCAAGCCGTGTTGACTAACCCCTTTTAGCATGGGAAAAATTTAACTCAAGCCTCCACAAGTACCAAGGGGGGCAGCCAAGAAAACTTCCCTCCCCCAAACAATCCATCTTCCGCGAACGTAGATATGGTGAAAAGTGACACTTTTATTATGACTAGAGAACATGACTATAGTAAGCCAAGCACCTCTGAGAAGGGAAAAGAAGTCGAGATCCCATCTCTTCCTCTACAGATCGAGAAGACATTGGGTGAGACAATCACACGCATCCCAAAAGGTGCGTTTAAGAGGGATTCTCACAATCCAAATGTAAGGGCCACCTAGAACTACTCTGTGGTGGAAGATTTATCCCAAACCCCTTGTGCCATGTCTGCTTTGGAGGTCCTCCAAAGTTGCCCTGCTCAGAGGAAAGCCTTGTTGACTACTTTAGGCTCTACTGAGACTTGTAACCCGGGTACCATCATGTTAGATATGACTGACTTGAAACCTCGTTTGCATTACCACGTCACGTTTCAGATAGTAGTGGCTCATCCCACGAAAATTTTTACACGAAATATCTTTCGCACGGTGGTAGACGAGGGTGCTTCGACTTGCGTTATGTCGTTAGCATGCTAGAAAGCCATAGGTCAACCTGAGTTGTCTTCGTCACCTACTCTCCTTACTGCGTTCGATGGTCGTTCTTTCCGACCGCATGGCATCATTCCTTCTTTCCCTGTGTAGTTAGGGGAGAATACCGTGTGCGTCGAGGTAGAGGTAGTCGACACCCCCATCGACTACAATCTATTGTTAGGTCGTAGTTGGACTTATGCAATGAAAGCAATGGTCGCTACAGTTTTTCGAGTCTTACTGTTTCCACATGAAGTCCGGATAGTGACCATTGATCAGTTGTCCTTCTCTCGACCTAACCCAGCCTTGGGGGCATCCATGGTTCCCATGGTAGATAATCCTCAAGCCGGTGTCATCAATGTAGGAGTTGGTTTGTGCCCATCTTTGATGGGTACCTTCGATTACCCACCTCCTCAAGGTGATGTCAAGTTTATATCGACTCACCACAAGGCTGATATTTTCCATGTTTCGTCGTTCTGCATGACTTACTTTCAGGACCCGTGGACTCTTCCTTCCCCATCAGACATGATGGATGCGACAGGGCATGCGGGCATGTCTGCGCCCTTGTCGGCCACTGAAGTAGTGTACTCTTTAGTTCAGCAAGCTTCAGCTACTCCTGATCCGATTCCCGCACCAGTTGGATCCACTCTGTGAGTCTATCTGGGCTCAGGATTCTCTTGTCAACACCGATTTGTTAGATTTAGTCTTGTTGGAAATACTAAAACAACTAAGAGGGGGGGGGTGAATCAGTTGTTTATAAGCTTAAACAATTTTACACCTTCTTAACAATTATTAATATTTCTTCATATTTCATCAAGCAACATACAGCATATGGAAAGTAAGAGTAAAGATCATCAGTCACACATAAAAATACACACAGAGACAGGTTTTCACAAGGAAACCCATAAAGGGATAAAACCTCTTCTTCTTCGAAATGATAGGCA
>WSFP011454713.1:0-19413 GCA_009831015.1 Picea engelmannii
AGAGAAAAGATTTGTTGATTTGGGAGATAGAGTGACCATTGACCACAAGGGACTTAGTCAAGTGGGATTTTTCCTTTTCAAGGAATTGAGGAGTTGAGATTTGAATGGCCCTAGTGACCAAGATTTTTAAAACCATAGTTTTTTGAGTTGGATGATGTTGAGAAATGGCATGAAGGTATCCGTGAGCATGAGTCCTTTTCCTATAAACTTGGTGGGTAAGGGAACCATGAGGAATATGAGATATGAGATCATCTAAAAAGAGAACAAAATTATCCTTTTGCACTTCCATAGTGAATTGAATATCAGGGGAAATGCTATTAAGACATAGTTAAGAAAAAATATGAGAGAGAGGTGACCATGAGACCAAATGACAAAGGTATCATCAACAAATTGAAACCATCATTTGTTTTTAAGATGAAAATTGTTTAAGGATGAAATGAAGTTTCAAACTTTTTACACAATTTATTTCCAGAATGTTATATAACAATTATCACTAAGTGTAAAAACATACACATTCATAATCTTACATAAGTTAAAATTAATTGTAATCAATAAAAAAAAACAAATATTAAAAATTAAATCTAAACTAATTGTTATAAACTATTATAAAAATAACTAAAAATAACTAATACAGTACAAAATAATATGATAATTATTTTAAAATAATTTTAATTTAAATAATATTATAATAATACAGTCCAAAATAATATGATCATTATTTTAAGATAATTTTAATTTAAATAATATTATAATATGACATAAGTTAAAATTATAATTATAATTTTAATAATATTATAATATGACTTATGTTAAAATTAAATTTAATAATTGAAAAAATAAATAACATCATACAAATTAAGAATTAAATTTAAAATAATTATAATTGACCGTAATAAAAATAATTAATACAATCTAATGTGACATGATAACCATTGTAATGATATTAAAATATTACATAGATTAAATTAAATTTAAATAATATTTTAATGATACCAGATAGGTTAAAATTAAATTCTAACTAACCTCGTCAACGATAAAATAAAATAACGAAGACAAGTTAAAAATTAAATCTAACCTAGTTGTAATCAATCATAATAAAAATAATTAATACAAGCGAAAACAACATAATAACTACTTAATGATATTCTAATAATGATACATACTCTAAAATTAAATATAGGGAAGAATAAATAAATAAATAGCAGTATACAAGTTGAGAATTAAAATTAAATCTAAAGTGGTGGTAATCAATTAAAATGAAAATAATTTGTACAACTTTAGATTATAAATTTGATGGACACTTGTTTAGTAAATTTTTTTATGATGGGTTTGTTTTTAAAATTGTTTTCTTGTGAGGTTTTATATTTATTTTTTCTCGTCATTTAAATATTATATATTATATGTGTTTTTAAAAATTTTGTCATGAACACGAGCAATTTTTGTTGTGAACACAAAATCAACTTATGCATAACATAAAATTATTATGAAATTACATTCAACATAACATCATCAAAATACAAAATTTTATATAAAATATTTGATGTTTCCTACATCATATGAAATACAACACTATTAAAAGATAATTAAAAAAGAAAAATCCTTAAATATTTAAGATTCTTCTTTGCATCTTTCCAAATTTCATATACTCTATCTCATTCCACCATTAATGAATCAAGCTTTTATGAAACAAACCTTATTAGTGAGAATCTAAGGCATCAATCAAAAGAATTAATGAAAAACAATAAGGAATCAAGAATCCATAGTTTTACAAAATTCATTTTTACAAAAGGAAATATTTTCATAAATTAAATTGATTTCAAATCTAATTAAAAATATTTATTAATTGCCATTAAATTTAAAAGAAAAAGAAAACGAAAACTTTCAAGTCAACTTAATCTCATATTCAAATTCAAGTAAAAATATTGATTAATTACAATTGAAAAAAAAAACTTTCAAAACACAACTTAGTTTCATATTTAAATTAAGTAAAAATATTGATTAATTACAATAAAAAAAAAGCTTTCAAAGAAACTTTTGTTTTGTAAGTTAGAAAAAATATATTAAAACTTTCTAGAGTTCAAAAATTACTGCTGGCTAGATAGAGAGTGAGATCGTGGTAACATCGTCCACATGGGAAACCAATGTTGCTACATGTCCATAGAGTTCCCAATTGTCCATGCAATTACAATGACAGGAGAAAGAAAAAGTTCTGTAATAAAAAATTGTGTTAAGCCTAGAAGCTAGGGTGTCTCGCAGGGCTGGAACCCAAGAAAATAAATCGTCTAGAAACATAAAAAAACTAGTGAAACTTGTGAACGTTGGAATCATCCCGAGCTAGGGCCTTTCGTCTGTTCCTTCTATGGATCTTGCACAATGTCCTTGGATGGAGTCCCTGTGTCTGGAGTGGTGTGCATGAGAGCACAAAGAAGAGTCTCCAAGTGCTCCTCGCGACGTTCCCGACAGTCATCCATGTTCAGCAGCTCCTTAATGTCACGCTTGACTTTGAAGACTGAATTCTAGATAAGGTCTAGAGAATTTTGCAAATTCATGAGCCCATCGTATCAAGTACTAGCGGGTGGAACCAGAGGTGGAGGTGGAGCATCGGAAGAAGAAGGTGGGGAGGCAGAAGAAGGGAGAGGGGAGGAGGAAGAAGTGAGTGGGGCGGTCGGAATAGGGAGAGTGGAGGGAGGGGGGAGGCGGGGGAGGGGGGGGGAGACTAGTGTATGGGCGATGACTCTGGATTGAGCTTGGATGCGAAGCCAAGGGAATTTCCCAAATTATTGAACCATTGTATTCTACATGCCCAAGGTGAGGACAGAAAAACAAGTTCTGAGAAGCTTTTCGACCTCGTCCCCACAAGCCTCTGCCCCTCCCATTATACCATACCGCCCCACTCACTTTCAAAGAAACTTTTAAGTGAAACCTATCTACTAATTTAATAAACTATTAATATAAATGTATAATATGCATTTTTGATACTAATAAAAATTATAAAAAATATCTCTTTTTTATGTTACTAATTTAATAAACTATTAATGTAAATGTATAATATGCATTTTTGATACTAATAAAAATTATAAAAAAATATCTCTTACTATCTAGTATCAACAATTATTAGATATCATATAAATAATAATCTTACCTTATCAAATTAAAAAATTTGAATGACTCAGTATATTATTGAATCCACAATTAAATAAACTTAAGTGTACATAATAAAATATATTGAACTAATTTGTGAAATCCTTTAAAACGTGGATGATAATTTATTGATAAAATGAGTATCTTTAGAATTTTCCCATAAAATGGAGATGCATTTACTTATGTTTTTTCAATGAACATGTCTAACCTTTTCAACATTGCTAGAATTAACAACCAATATAAATGAATATTTAACTACCTATTATGTTTTTCACTGCACATATATTTACAGAAAATTATAGATTTATGTTGTTTAAATTATATTTTTGAATTTAGAAATAGATTCAGCTTGTTGAAATTTTTTTGGGACATTCTAATTACACAAAATTAACCACTCAAATTTGCAGATATAACAATTTCTAGTCGGATTAAGGACAAATATCCTACCAAAATATTGGCAGTAAAGAGAAAAAATGTAAAGTCCTAGTCTAATTGTTCTAAGTTTTTGTCATTTTTTCTTGTTTAATTTTGCCTAAAATCTTAACAGAATTTGTTAAATCTGCATATTTAAGTGGTTAATTATGTATAATCTGAATACCCAGTTTTTCAGCAGGCTGAATCTATTTCTAGATTCAAAAATACAATTTAAATAACAGGAAATTGTAATTTGGTATAAATTTATATCATCTAATTCCAATCAAAATAAAAAAAACATAGAATAGTTAAACAATAAAAAAAACATAGAATAGTTAAACAACACCCAATATATAAAACATTTAGAATACAACCTCCCAAAATATCAATATATGTAGTGATGAATAAATGTTTTGGATTTTCCATTTTTTATGGTCAAAACATCGAGTTTCTCTGAAGTTTTTGTGTTGTGTATCATTGTTTGTTAAGTTACCATTGATGCCTTGGAATAAATGGTGGAGAAGTTGGAGTTATTGGATGTCTTGATTTGTTCAGTGGTGTGATTCTTGGGCTGCTAGCGGCTGTGTTGGGCTTCGTTGCACATGCCAAGCTTGGCCCGGTGAGTGAAACACTTGAATCACGCTAAGTAGGTTCAATTTGTTTGTGTTTGTGAAACATTTGAATCATGTTGATCTGATAGAGCTCAATTTGCAAGTGTTAGTGAAACTTTTTAACCTTGTTTATTTCATTAAAAAATTAAAAAAATAGTGAAACTTTTTAACCTTGTTTAACCTTGTTGGTATGAGGCATCTCGACTCTCCCAAGTCGCGATCTCCAAAATGGAGCTTAGCTGGGCTAGCTCCTTCCTCTAGCCTTCGACGATGTGACCTTGGCTATGAACACATGCCAAACATTCGAGCGCTTCGCTTGCCAGATCAATGGTCTAGATCTCTTCTTCGATCCTACGACTCAGATCTCATCGTGACTTCGCATATCGCGAGTTCCTATAACATGCACCTTTTACTCCTCCGACTCGTGAGTTGACGAAATGATGATCACTCTTCACGTGTCCTCTGGCTCCAACAGGCAGGATCATTTCGCAACCTCGCATATCATGAGTTCCCACAACTCGCACCTTTGACTTCTCCAGTTTGCAAGTCAACGAAATTCCAATCGCTCACCATGTGTCCTCTGGCTCCAACGACCAGGATCATTTTGTGACCTCGCATATCGTGTGGTCGAGGGGTTAGAGCACCTCCTTCCTTTGACCTTTCAGTCAGCGAAATGCTGATCTTTCACCACGTATCCTCTGGATCCTACTGCTCAAGTCATTTCACGACTTCACATATCGCGAGTTTGAGGAGTTAGAGAAGCTCCTTCCTTTTACCTTTCAGTTAGAGAAATGATGATCTTTCGCCACGTGTCCTCTAGATCCTACGGTTTAGATCTCATCGTGATTTTTCATTTTGTGGAGTTGGAGGATGGCTCTCAGCCTTATCCTCTTCGCAGTTATACTGGATATGACGATTGTTGGTCCATCGCGCTCCGATCTAACGGTTGAGGTATAATATCCTCCTCTACACACTCCTCTTGTCTGGACTCTGATCTGACGACCATCAGATATTCTAGATTGGTGATCCAATGACCACTATTTCTCCTCTTCCTGAGCTTACGCATCCTCCTGACTTGGAAGAATTTCTAAGTGTCAAAGTCCTCGACCTTTGATCCTTCTGCAAGTCCTGATGACTTGAACCTCGTCTGTGCTTCTGAGAACACTATCTCTCCTGAGCTTCTCAATCTTTCTCTTCTGTGTCTTCCCAAAAGACTTCTGGTGCCAACCTGGCACATTCTGCCTTTCTCATCTTCTGGTCTCTTGAGCTTTGGTTCGTTGTTGTTATTGCCTGTAAACATTCCATCCCCGTTGTTGTTCTTGCCATCAATGGAAAGCACACTCTGCCTGTAAACATGCCAACAGGGCTCGGGAACGTTACATACCATTTGTTGGAAAACTTAATCCCATGAAATAAATAAAATGAAGCACAAAATAATTGTGAAGAAATAACTGAAAAACAAAGATAATAGGGGTTTTATGTGGTAAAACCCTGACAATGTGCCAAGGAAAAATCCATTGGGCTAGGTATCGATATTCTTATTGCTTAGAGGTAAAGATTACAATCTTCCCACATCACGATTACAAAAATTGTCCATTTCCCCCTTAAGGAAAACTTTCGTAATTCCTCTTCGAGGTAAGGAGATACATATCATCTTCAATATAACCATTACATGAACTACCACTAGTTCAATAACTACCACCGTTAAAAGAACCATCAACATTCACTAGTTTTGAACCATCATCATTCACCGGTTTTTATTGTCCTCATATTTCCAACAAGTACGAGGGAGATGTGTAATTTATTCTATGCTCAACATGGAGGTGACACTTGGCATATATATATATGTGTGTGTGTGTGTGTGTGTGTGTGTATCTTAAGAACCAATGTAGATTCATCAAACCCTTGACGAGAAAACCTGTAGTCAAGTTTTCACTCTAAAAACAAAATTCACGTTGAGGGATTTGATGTCTCTGGGTGCATGATAGATCAGAGTAAGATGGATCTACACTAGTGTGAAAAGAAATTCAATACTATCTTTTAAATTAAAAGAATATATACATCATTAAATTGATATAAAAATAAGTCATTTTTTTTAAATTATTATTTTTAAATAATATTTAAGAATTTAAAATAGTGTTAATCTACTACTATGTGGACCTATAAATTGAATATTAAATTTAGTTCAATTAAACTAGTTAGATTGAAAATAACTCTAAATTAATTACTTTATATCTAAGAATTAGATTGAAATAATACATAATTGTTGTAGAAATTTTTGGAAATAAAGTATCTAGAAAGTTTTGAAACATCCAACATTTCAAGTGGATAGTCCACCCATCATCAAGTAAAATAAGCTAAGTGATAAGAAACAAGTATGTTGAGGAATACAATTAAAGAGAAAAACAATCAGGACTATATATACAATATGAACTTGTATTAAGATAGAAAACTAATACTAGTAATAATAATAAAGAATAATGGATTTTGATAGAAAAATAATACTAGTAATAATAATAAAGAATAAATAAATTAGAAAAGAACTAAAGTAGAAAGGTATATTATCTTATTAAGATATTAGAAAACGCGATGAAAAGGTGCTAAATGAGAATAACCAACTTACAAGAGGTTATGGTAAGAATAGGAAAAAAAGTTAGAGTTTAAAATAAAATTGAAATTATTAAAAAGAATTACGCTGGTCGAGGTGGTGCTTCTCGAATAATAGGAGTGTTTTTCAATTTCCACTGCTTCTGGAATAATACAAAAGGAGCAATACGACGACGAGGCCATAATTTTGGTTTGGTAAAAGAAAATAAAGTGATTAGATTTGAAAGAGTGTTCAATAATATATAATTTGATCCACTCATGGGTTGTGTAAGCTATGTGCTATTTGAAACCAACTTTAAAATATATTTGGGTTTGGCCTATGTATGTTTTGTCAAAAGAGAAAGGAATTTGGTAAACTCTCGATCCCATTATAGGGTCATATTTGTCCTTAGCAATTTTGAATAATTTCTTAAGGCTTTTGGAAAGTTTGAAAAGGGTTTTGATATTCTTTTTTTCCATAATTTTTGAAGTATGATCTGTGGTAACCTAGATGTAAGGAAAATAAATGTGAGCTAGGGGTGGGGAAGATGCTGGAGGATTTTTGGATTTATGATATCTTGTAGAGAGAAAATATTTGTTGATTTGGGAGATAGAGTGACCATTGGCCACAAGGTACTTAGTCAAGTGGGAATTTTCCTTTTCAAGGAATTGAGGAGTTGAGATTTGAATGGCCCTAGTGACCAAGGTTTTTAAAATCACTTTTTTTGGGGTTGGATGATGTTAAGAAATGACATGAAGGTTTCCGTGAGCATGAGTCTTTTTCCTATAAACTTGGTGGGTAAGGAAACCATCAGGAAGATGAGATATGAGACCATCTAAAAAGAGAACAAAATTATCCTTTTGCACTTCCATAGTGAATTGAATATCAGGGCAAATGCTATTAAGACATAGTTAAGAAACAAGATAAGAGATGGGTGACCATGAAACCAAATGACAAAGGTATCATCAACAAATTGAAACCATCATTTATTTTTAAAATGAAAATTGTTTAAGGATGAAATGTTTCATATAAATATTAGTGGTGATAAGGAAAAACACCCATAATTTTACTTTGGAAGTTTCAAAACTTTCTACACAATTTATTTCTTGAATATTATATAGAAATTATCACTAAATGTGAAAGCATACACACTCATAATCTTACATAAGTTAAAATTAATTATAATCAATAAAAAACAACTATTAAAAATTAAATCTAAACTAATTGTTATAAACTATAATAAAAATAATAATACAGTCCAAAATAGTATGATAATTATTTTAAGATAATTATAATTTAAATAATATTATAATATGACATAAGTTAAAATTATAATTATAATTTAAATAATATTATAATATGATTTAGGTTAAAATTAAATTTAATAATGATTATTTTAAGATAATTTTAATTTAAATAATATTATAATATGATATAAGTTAAAATTATAATTATAATTTTAATAATATTAGAATATGATTTAGGTTAAAATTAAATTTAATAATTGAAAAAATAAATAACATCATACAAATTAAGAATTAAATTTAAACAATTATAATTGGCCGTAATAAAAATAATTAATACAATATAAAGTCACGTGATAAGCATTGTAATGATATTAAAATATTAGATAGATTAAATTAAATTTAAATAATGTTTTAATGATACCACATAGGTTAAAATTAAATTCAAACTAACGTCGTCAACGATAAAATAAAATAACGGAGACAAGTTAAAAATTAAATCTAAACTAGTTGTAATCAATCATAATAAAAATAATTAATACAAGCGAAAGTGACATAATAACTACTTAATGATATTCTAATAATGTCTCACATAAGTTAAAATTAAATATAGGGAAGAATAGATAGATAGATAAAATTAAATATAGGGAAGAATAGATAGATAGATAGATAGATAGAAGGTGAGAATTAAAAATTAAATCTAGTCTCACATAAGTTTTTTTTTCCACGAGAAAAAAATGTTCTTTATATTTATAAGGATATAAATTTATACAAAATCGTCTTTTTGGCCTGATGTCTTACAAGTAAAGAAAACTAAGTGCTTGGCAAGGTCCATGACTGACCAAATCAAACAACACCCATTCACAACTATGATCAGCTCACAAAGATGGGTTGCGGAAAAAAAACTGAAAATAACAATCAAAGCATTAACTTGATGGCTAGTCCTTCGTTGCCATCCTCCCATATAGTGAAGCAAATTTGGCCTAGAGGAAGATGCAACGCTCTTTTAGAAAGGGTATCCGCCTCACAGTTTTCCTCTCGATAAATGTGAGTGAAAATGATCTTTCTAAACTGAAGTGTAGCTTCTTTGGTTCTCTTTTTCCAACACTCAAGGGCTGCCACCTGGAAGTCAGCCAGTCTATAGTAGTTTTTGAGTCTCCGAGAAGCAGTAGATCGTCGGTATGGCGGCAAGCCAGAATGAGCGAGATCCACGCGCTTAGAAATTTCGCCTTCATATTAGATCCATGACCTTCGTTCAGTGTCCAGCGAATGCAAGTGTGGGGATTCAGGACAATTTTGCCTCCGGCCCCACAAAGAGTTCCACCTTGTTGTGAAGCTCCATCGAACCAAGCCACTGCCCTGTCAAAAGGGATAGTCAATTTGTGTCTTATGGCAGGCAACATCATTCTCGTCTTACCTGGAACGACCGCCTTAGCAAGTAGGATACTAGACACGCTATGAGCAGAAGGGGTTTTCTCATTAAAAATCGCCGCGTTCCTAGCCTTCCAAACTTGCCAGCAGAGGTGAACAGGGAGCAATGTATGATCTTTGTTAATTCTGAACCAGATTTGGAAGCATCCTTGTACGCTGGCGCCCGACCAAGTAGAAGAAAGCTTTAACGCCGAAGAAAGATGCGCCCAGATTGCGCGGATGAAGGTGCACTGTGTGAAGACGTGAAGAGTTGTTTCGCTGGAGCACTTGCAGAGGATGCATCGGTTCGGTCCTATCCAACCTCGATCTTGCAGCTTGTCCCAAAATAACAATTTATTTTCTAAAAGGAGCCATGCAAAAAGTTTTTTCTTCAATGGACATTCGTCCCTTCAGATTCGTTGTCTCCAACTTGCAATTAAAGGAAACCCACTATTTGAAATCAATGCATGGTAAACGTTTTTTGGATAGAGCAAGCCGGATCGGTCTCCGCCCGTCCAGATGAGTGAGTCCGGCCCTTCTTGTAAGCTTACACCTGCTTCCTTTAAGTACTGTATGTAACCGTCCCACTCTAAGATGAACTCAACTTCCAGTTGAAGATCCGAACTATTGAGCCAGGTAACCCCTAGCAGACCTCCCCTGTTCGGCGAGCAACATTGATTTAAGAAGGTGATGCTTTTTTCTTGAAGATGCGTGAGAAGAGGGGGAGAGAGAACGACTTTTCTTCCCAGGCCCAGGATGCAGTCTCTGCCAACTTGAATCAAAATTCCATTACCTGGATTCCATGAAATCCACTGTAGGATGATTGGAAGAGTAGAGGAGAGGTGTTTCCAGGTCTGTGAGCCTGTAGTTGGGCGCTCCGGGGAAAATCTGAGCCAAATGTGGACCGGAAGCTGATGAAGATAATTTTCTTTAATAACTCTACTCCACAGGCCAGATTTTGTTAAAATTCTCCAAAAAGTGCTAGGCGAGAGCACCCTATAAAAGAGAGGCAGATTTTTAAGACCCCAACCTCCCATCATCTTTGGTTTTGATAAGACCTCCCATCTACTGAGGTGATAACCTTGGTGTTTCTTACTTCCGGTCCAAAGGAAGGTAAAGATTAGTTGTCGAAGGATCTTCAAAACAGAGGCAGGAATATGGGCTAAAGACATCCAAAAAACCGGAAGACTTTCCAAAACTGCTTTTATCAGAACATACCTACCTCCCATGGAGAGCAATCTGTTTCTCCAGTTGTGTAATTTTCTTTCAAATTTGTCTATTAGCCAGGTCCAGTCTTTTTTGGTATAGGAGGAGGATTTTAAGAAGAATCCCAAATAAGTAAAACCCTTCGAAAGCTCGATAGAGTCAATGTCGAACAACTCCTTTAGCTCTGTTAGCAAAGTGTCCTGGGTGTTTGAGGACAGGAAGACGGATTTGTGGACATTGATTTCAAGACCTGAAACAACGCAAAAGATATTTAAGATAGAATGAATAATAGTCCAATCAGAAAGTTTGGCATTTGACAAGATCATCACATCATCTACAAAAAGGATATGCAAGATAAAAGTCAGTCCCGGGACTTTTATTCCCTTCAAGTGACCTTCCACTTGACTGTTCTTGAGAAGGATGCTGAGACCTTCCAGGATCAATATGAAAAGTAACAGTGAGAGAGGGCATCCCTGGAAGAGTCCTCTCTCACAGTGAAAAACTTTTGTTGGTTCACCATTGATATGAATAGCGAGTGTGGCTGAAGAGATACAACCCAAAATCCAATTGGTTGTAATGGTGCCAAATCCACATTGAATGAGAATGAGATGCAGGAAGTTCCAATTAATGCAATCGAAAGCCTTTTTAAGGTCCAACTTTAGCAGAATGGCTTTTAGTTTTTTTGTCATTATGCTGTGGATGCACTCTTGTGCCACTCCAACGGCATCAAGTATTTGTCTCCCTTTTAGGAAACCCATCTGCTCATCAGATAGTTCCCGGGAGAGGAAGGGTCGAAGTCTTCTGGCGATGATTTTTGAAATTATTTTGTAGCAAAGGTTGCAGAGTGAAATAGGGCGGAAATCTTTAAACTACCCTGGAAGATTTGATTTGGGAATCAAAACTATAAAGGTGTTGTTTAGCTGGGAACTTACTCTTCCTCTGGTTCATGCATCCTCAACCACATCCAGGAGATCCTGCCACATAAGATCGAAAAAATGGAGATAGAGTTCGACCGACCAACTGTCAGGTCCAGGACTTTTTTCCTTCTTAAATCCTTTGATGACCTCTAGCAATTCCTCCTTTGTACAGGGGGCTTCAATTGTTTTTGCCTCCTCGGATGTGACCATCTTTTGGAAGAGGCTAGCAATCTCTATTTGTGCTGCTAGTGAGGGGTCAAGTGTTGCCTGGTAAAAATCTTTGAAATGACGGAAAGATGCCAATTTGATGTCTGTCTGAGAATTATGTAGATTGCCGTGTTCATCTTCAATATCCCATAGGTGCTTTTTTGCTCGACGAGAGCTAGCAACTCGATGAAATAAGCGGGTATTTTTATCCCCGCCAGCCAGCAAGAGCATTCTGCTTTTCAAGCGCCATCTCTCCTCCTCTTCCCGAAGAAAATTGTTCCTGGCTTCCTCTAAACAATGAAATCTGTAATCTAAATCCGCGCAACTATGGGACTGTAACTTGAGTTTTAGAAGGTCTTCCATCTCATGCTCTATGTTGAAAAGTTCTGCCTGTTCTGTTTCCTTTTTTTCCTTTAACCAGTGGATAGTTTGATGTTTTAGTCTGGAGAGTTTTCTGAATAAGTTTCCTTGTGCGTCTCCAGGAGAAGAGAGAGAGCTGTCATTCCAAACTGTTTTGACTAGATTGTTAAAAGATGTCTCTTTAAGCCACTGGGGATTAAATTTGAAAGGTTGACCAACACGAAAACAACCCTCTCCAATTTGTAAACAAATTAGCGCATGGTCAGAAAGAAACGAAAGATTTACCCAAGATCGTCTGTTGTAAGAGGGTAAGAGCAGCTCCTCTGCAATAAGAAATCGGTCAAGTCATTTTGCAATTCCAACTGTTCCCAGGCGGCCGTTCCTCCAGGTGGGCAGGAGCTCTGTTGGTTTCATGTCAATCAAGGCGTTTTTATAGAAGAGATGGTTGAAAAAACTCATAAGCCGGTCAAGCGACACCTTTTCTCCCCATGATTCTTTTGGGCTGGTGACTAAGTTAAGATCTCCCGCGAGAAAAATATTTCTAGCCGCTAATAATCCAATAGCATCGAGCCGCTCCCAGAACGCTTTACGGTCCACACACGGGCCATAAACGTTGATCAGATTGATGGAGGTTTTTAGTTCGAAATAGGTACCAGATAGTAAAATACCCGCTGGACTGAGCATTGGTGAAAGGTCGAAGAGGGAAGGGTCCCAAGAGGCCAGTAGGCCGCCCGATTTACCCACTGAACTTGCTGCACAGGCCAGCCAGCTTGGACGAAACTGATGTAAAAAATCTCTAGCAGTAGAGGCATCCGCCAATGTTTCCTGTAGGAATATGATTGACGGTTGTATCTTCTCGAGAAGTCTTCGCATGGAGGCTTGCTTCAGGGGTCCTCCAACCCCTCTGATGTTGATGGATAAAAGGATAATGGTTTACCACGAGCAAGGGCTTTTAAGGCTCTAAGTGCCCCTTGAGATTGAACCGGTGTGGAAGAGACCGAAGTCGACAAACTAGCCAAGGTCTTCTTGCGCGCACTTCGGGTTTTGAGTGGAGAGAGTTCTAAGCCAATGCCTTTTGACCAAGAAGGATTTATCTCAGGTGAAGTAAGCATTCTAGAGGAAGAAGGGAGATCGGATAGAAGTGGGGAAGGGTGGATGAGGGTGTTCCCCTGGTAGGTATGGATGGGAAGCGAATTAAAGGGAAGAGAGATAGCGGGAGTAGGATCCGAAAGCAGATTGTCTAGTTGGGAATCAGACTGTGTTGGCTCTGTGTAGCCAACTAGGAGGATAGATCCTGGAGTATCAGTAGCTTATGTTGAGGGCTGAGTCTCCGAGTCTCTTGTGGATAGGTCTGGGTTCAGCTGTGAAGGGATTAGAGAGGGAAAAGTAGTAGAGGAAAGATCAGTTGGAGCAGGTTCGGAAGGGGTTGGGAGAGTATGGGTGTGTAAGGGTGGAGAGGTTGGCTGGGTTGGTAAAGAAGTCAAGGGTACAACCGACAGAATAGAGTCTTCCTGTTCAGTAACGAAGAGCCTATCCCAGCTTGTGAAAGTATTTTAGAGCGAAGGACAGAAAAGATGGATCTTACCCACAAGAGTGTCGTCCGGTGGAGAGTCCAAACAGGGACTAGGAAGCTCCTCCACTGGCTGATTGAATGGAGGGATGTAGCAATTGAAATTTGTCTCTTCCGCTGGATCCAGAACAACGTCGGGGGGGGACTTTGCGCAATCTCTTCTCAGGTGGCCTGTTCTGCGACAGAGAGAACAACGGAAGGGAATGCCCAAGTAGTCCAGGCGTTGAGCAAAAAGTTCTCCTCGCCATTCTATGTCTAAAACTTGTGGAAGTCTAGCCTGGATATCCATGGCTACATAAAATCTCGCCATTCTTATGTCTGAAGCCTCAAGGGAGTTTAAATCCACTTTTAGGAAACTTCCTAGGGAAGCTCCAATAAGTTCTAGAGCTCCCTAGTTCCAGAGAGGTAGAGGAAGTCCTGGAAGGAGGACCCAGATATGCCTGTGGCCAAAGAACTCCGAGGAGGGATTGAAGCCTAGTCTCCATCGTTTAAGCATGAGGCTTCCCCCACCGAAAGGCTAGAATCTTCCCAGGATCAGGGCAGAGTCTTCTGGTGTCTTGAAGATGAAACCTAGCCAGCCATGTTGAAGTAGGTGAATCTTGGGCAAGTAGCCTAGAAGAGGTTTCCAGCTGGTAGCAACCCAGTCATCAACATTCTGCTTACACTTCTCTTTGTATGCTAACCTCCCTACTAAGGCGCATAGGGCTAGGTTGCAGGCATCTGTAAGACCAACATCCATACCAAGTATGAGTTTGGGGTGAGTTCGTTTTGGCTTCTAGACCTTTTGTGGACGTTTACGAAATCCTGGAGATTTGTGGGATGGAGAGCCCTCCGAGAATCTGTTTCCTATTTGTAAACTGCTCACCTCAAAACCTTTATCCTGTTGTATTGTTCCCACATCACCACTCTACAGTTTGTCGGATGAGCGGGCTTGTGCTAATCCAAAAAAAGTCTGAGATGTCTCGACAGTCACAGGAGAAACAGAGGGAGGTGTCAAGTTAGCAGAGATGGTAGGTTGTGTAGGATCGGAAATCAAAGGTATAGACGCGCCAGAGCGAATATTAGAACGGAAATGGTTATTGCAAATATCATCGATCGACGCAAGAATATCCCGGTGGTCCCAAGGGTCTCCCAGACTCCCAGCAGATGGATCCGGGCAATTTGGCTCCATTGACTCCTTTCAAATGATTCAAAACAACGACAAGGAGGGAAAGGGAGGGAAGACTAAAGGAGCAGTCTGGGGAGGAGGGTAGAATCATTCCTCCTATCAGGCAAGAGCGCTTCAAAGTCCTAGAGGTAAGAATGCTAGTTCAGAAGTGGGCCAGAATACATGGAATCTTGGAAACAACAGAGCTTAAACAAAGATCAAAAGGACTGTCGGAGTTAAGTAGAAGAAGACAGAAACTGCAAAAGTAAAACAAACGCACTGTTAACTAGATTATGTCTCTCGCAAAACGCCAAAAGATGGGAGACTTCTTTTATCAGTTCAGAAGGAGACAATCAAGTCAAGTGGACGAAGGTTCACGAAAGTGGAGAAGACAACTTCATCTGAGGTGAGCTTCATCTGAGGTGAGGAAAAACCCTGTTAACAAGAAGATACCTCACACAAGACACCAAAGAGATGGAGGGTGCACTCTTTCAAAGCAAAGGAAGACAGTCAAATCTGAGCATATCAAGAGATTACTGGACTCCTAGAGCTTAGACTTTTGTTTTTCATGGACTCCATAACCAGTTCTGGTCGCCAGATTCAAAATTGCCATCGCCCGCCATCGCCATCGCCCCATCTACTTGGAGCAACTTACAAACACTAGTCTCACATAAGTTAAAATTAAATATAGGGAAGAATAAATAAATAAACCATCTACTTGGAGCAAGTTACAAACACTGGTCTCACATAAGTTAAAATTAAATATAGGGAAGAATAAATAAATAAATAAATAGATAGATAGATAGATAGTAGTAGTATACAAGGTGAGAATTAAAAATTAAATCTAGTCTCACATAAGTTAAAATTAAATATAGGGAAGAATAAATAAATAAATAGTAGTATACAAGTTGAGAATTAAAAATTAAATCTAAATTGGTGGTAATCAATTAAAATGAAAATAATTTGTATAAGGTTAGATTATAAATTTGACGGACACTCCTACATGTCAAGTAAATTTTTTATGATTATTATGTATCATATGTGTTTTTTTAAATTTCGTCATAAATACATGAGCAACTTTTGTTGTGAACATAAAATCAACTTGTACATAACATAAAATTATTATGAAATTACATTCAATATAACATCATCAAAATACAAAATTCTATATAAAATATTTGATGTTTCCTACATCATATGGAATACAACACTATTAAAAAGTAAATAGAAAACAAAAATCCTTACATATTTAAGATTCATCTTTGCATCTTTCCAAATTTCATATACTCTATCTCATTCCACTATTGATGAATCAAGCCTGGTTAGTGAGAATCTCATCAAGACATCAATCAAAAGAATGAATAAAGAATTAATAAAATACAACAAGGAAACATTAATCCATAGTTTTACAAAAGAAATATTTTCATAAATTAAATTGATTTCAAATCTAATTAAAAATATTTATTAATTACCATTGAATTTAAAAGAACAAGAAAAAGAAAAAAAAAGTCTTAGTCTCATATTCAAATTCAAGTAAAAATATTGATTAATTATAATTAAAAAAAAAAACCTTTCAAAGCACAACTTAGTCTCATATTCAAATTTAAGTAAAAATATTGATTAATTACAATAAAAAAAAGCTTTCAAAGAAACTTTTTTTTGTAAGTTAGAAAAAATATATTAAAACCTTCTAGAGTTCAAAAATTATAGTTGGTGAGATAGACACTAAGCAACATCACCCAGATGGGAAACCAATGCTACCACATGTCCATACAGTTCCCAATTTTCCATGCAATTACAATGAGAGGAGAAAGAAATAGTCCTATAACAAAAATTTGTGCTAATCCTAGAAGCGAGGGTGCCTTGTAGGGCTGGAACCCAGGAAAATAAACCGTCTAGAAACATAAAAAAACCAGTGAAACCTTTGAACGTTGGAATCATCATGAGCTAGGGCCTTTCGTTCGTTCCTTCTGTGGATCTTGCACAATGTCCTTGGCTGGATTCCCTGTGTTTGGAGTGGTGTGTAGAAGAGAACAAAGAAGAGTCTCCAAGCGCTCCTCGCGACGTTTCTGGTAGTCATCCCTGTTCAAAAACTCTGTAATGTCATGCTTGACTTCAAAGACTTAATTATGGATAAGGTCTAGAGAATTTTGCAAATTCATGAGCCCATCGCACGAAGTACCAGCGGGTGGAAGTGGAGGTGGAGGTAGAGCATCGAAAGAAGAAGGTGGGGAGGTAGAAGAAGGGAGAGGGGAGGAGGAAGAAGTATCTAGGGCAATTAGACTAGGGGGAGTGGAGGGAGGGGGGAGACAGGGGGGGGGATACTGGTGTATGGGGGGAGACTTTGGGTTGAGCTTGGGTGCGAAGCCAAGGGAATTTCCCAAATTGTCGAACCACTCTACTCTACATGCCCAAGGTGAGGATAGAGGAGGGAGTTCCAGAGTGGAGGCATGGTGTGGAGTCTATGGAAATCTCTGAGAATCTTGTCGACCTCGTCCCTGTGAGCCTCTACCCCTCACATTATACCATGCCGCCCCACTCTCTTTCAAATCAACTTTTAACTAAAACTTGTCTACTAATTTAATAAACTATTTTTTTTTTCAAGTAAAAAGAGGTAGAAACTATGATATTATATGCCAAAATATACAGTTGTACTTGGGCTACTAGCTGTTTTGCCGAATTAGCGGAAACCAGAACAAATGGCAGCCTATGGTATCCATGTCAAAAATAGGTGGTCCACCATCTGTCATGCCCGTAGGAAACTAGGGCAGATGACAACCCATAGTCTGAACATTAACCAGAGGTATGGAAAATAAAACAAGTTTAAACCATGACAGTTCGGGCCGAATTGATTCCAGAACCATAACTCTAACCAGAACTATAACTCTAGCCAGAAGCATGACCAAAATCAATTACCCGGTGGCCTCGGAGGTAGCCATGTCGACATCTTCTTCCTACGCTCCCGCCCTAGTTGACATCATGAAAGGTTGTGCACAGGTTAGGAATCTCCGCCCTGCTGGTGTGTTGGAGAAGGCGTCATATAGAATATCAATATGTTGGATGATGAGAATTCCATGGTGGACTTGGTCTGCCCCTTGGCTCCTCAAGTCGAACATCAAATCCAGGTGCTCCGGGTGGAAAAATGGCGGTTGGACACGCCACGGTTCCTGCATGGTAGATATGGGAGGTGGCGCAAGGGCCTTGCCACCCTCCCATGACTTGCCACCCTTCCTCGACTTACCACCCGACCCGGTATCCTCGGCCTCACTTGTTGCTGCCCCACTCTGCTGCTCCATCGCTGCTTCCGGACCTTGTCGGACTTGCTTCTCCTTAATACTTTCTATGTCATTGACCGAGATGTGTCCAGCTGCGGGTGCAACCTCCTGAGATTTCAGCTCCTCTGAAATCTCCTCCTTGATGTAGCAGGTGGGAAACTCTTCCAACTGGGCTTCCCCGGTGTTGCGTTCTTGCTGCTCCCCATTGGTGTCCATTGTGGTTTCCCCGAGGAGGCTGCTAGTTATCCGATATAGTGAAGAGAAGATGCTCCGAAGGAGCCTGAATTGGCTCTTCCGGAAATACCTCTTCCACATATGCCATGGGAGGTGTCCTGAGCCTTCTTGCCCTACGCACAAGTTGAGTTCGGGCCATAGACAACACATTCTCTAGCCATTGTTGTCTCTTCTGACGTGCAACAAAGGTGTACTAAGCGGAGCCACGATGTGGCTTCCCTCTCTCTCACGTCATTGGGATGAGAATTTCGATGGATAAAATGACGATGGTGTTCTTGTATCTACACTAGAGCTCACTGTAGCTTGTCTAGTGCAGACCAAAATCAAAATGGGTGAAACTATGACAAGGCTTGTTGATATCCGAGTGGATGGACGGGACAAGCTCCTCCATTAAATCTCCCTCCTTAACTATCTGTGCCTTCAGACTGTTCACGCGAGGGAGAAGTCCCATGGCATGAGGTTGGTGGTTGCGGCTTGCTTCCATCCTTAATGGTGAGAGATGGGAGTCGACCAACCGTATTTATGGCTAGGCCAGGCTCCATCCCGCGTGGCCTTGTTGCACGATGTGTCACCCCATCCGGGGCTAATTTAATAAACTATTAATGTAAATGTATAATATGCATTTTTGATACTAATAAAAGTTATAAAAAATATCTCTTTTTTATGTTACTATCTATTATCAACAATTATTAGATATCATATAAATAATAATCTTACCTTTTCACAACTAAAAAATTTGAATGACTCCTTATATTATTGAATCCACAATTAAATAAATTTAAGTGTACATAATAGAATATATTGAACTAATTTGTGAAATCCTTTAAAACATGGATGATAATTTATTGATAAAATGAGCATTTTTAGAAGTTGCCCATAAAATGGAGATGCATTTACTTATTTTTTTTCAATGAACATGCTTAATCTTTTCAACATTGCTAGAATTAACAACCAATATAAATGAATATTTAACTACCTATTATGCTTTTCACTCCACATATATTTACAGAAAATTATAGTTTTCTGTTGTTTAAATTATATTTCTGAATTTAGAAATAGATTCAGCTTGTTGAAAACATTTTGAGACACT
>WSFP011454714.1:0-19413 GCA_009831015.1 Picea engelmannii
TGGGCTAGTTGGTGAATTTTCTCTTTGATTACTCTCTATTTGCCTGATTTTCTATGTCTCCTATTGATTAACAACCTCTACATTGCTTTACATATGAGTTTCTTGGCATGATCCTTACCTAGACAATGTATTTATCTATATATGCGGGTTTTCCCTTGACAATCATGTACATACGCATGCTGTCTATGTTTAGGGTGTGCACATAAGCTTCTGTTCCTTGGAAAATCACACACAACTTTTTCTAAGCCTTTTTGTCTCAGCATGGCATTTTTTGGGTGCGTTTTGAATGTTGTTGAGTCTTCTTGGGTATCTGTCCTGTCTGTTGAGTGTCTGCAGAATGATAGGAAACTGTATTATTGTTGAATTTTTGGGCACACTTGTTTCTTGTTTTTTTCTCATCTTTAGTCCTTACATATTTGTCTGAGTAGTAACATCTTGGTGTCCTTCTTGGCTTGTCTTCCTATGCTAGCAGTAGGGTCTTTCCGAGAGGTTGTTTATTTTGTCTTTGCATTTTCATTTCCTTATATTGAAAATAAAATTTTATATTTTTTTTGAATTTCACTTGGAGCATTGGCACTTTTGTTTAGATTTCATTAGTCTTGACATATTACGAAAGATTGCATTATCATAAAAAATGGAGATATTGCATCTTATGCATGACATTTAGGAGCATACCATTTCTATTGAAAAACAATACTAGTACTTAGAAATGTTTTTTACATGTTCTTATTTCATATGTTGAGTCATCACACCATTAGTTTCATGACCACACCTCTTGAGTAAGAAGAAGCCACTAAAATTAATGCTCAATAATTAAAATGGATTAGAAATGATTTTATTTTTCAAGGTACAAAAACAAGTTTAGGAATTAGGTCCTTGGAATAGGATTTTGTGAGTAAATTTTTCCAAGGCTAAAAAATTCAATGTACATGTCTGACTAGGGTGTGGTAAAACCCATTGTATAATTGGTTTACTCGGGAGGCTCCATTAAAACTAGAGTTAAGCATAAGGTCACATGAATTTGGTTGTATAGATATCCCTCTATTACCTTCCTAGCGTCAGATTTATTTCTGGGGTTCTATTCGTATCTGGGGGTTTCGCTAGTTACCTCTGTGAGAGGCGGTGATTTCGAGGCTTTGGGATTTGATACCCTACCCATACGGTGGACCAGACCTACAACTTCTCTCCTGGGCATTTTTTATACCATGGTGACCTTAGTTTCCTAAACTAGGTATCCATACTCATTGCTTGTAGGGGTTATTCTGTAGGTACCCTTAGTCACATAGGGATCAGACAAGACACAGACTTTATATAGAATTTAATCTCGAGAGGGATCTGATCGATTGCATTGTGAATCCCATGAGGGTCCTTATAACTGATTATGATACCTACACTCTATTTTTTAGGAGTCTCATCCCCTCCTGGGAGAGGCATACCTTCTTTAGTTCGAGAGGTCCCTTTTTAGCCATCCTCACTTGTTTTCATGCATTTGGCTTCAAGTTTTACTTAGTAGTGTGCTATTTGTATATTCGTTGGACTTAGGATTTTTCTTTTCTTCACGAGTTTTGAGTCATCATGGAGAGATACTAGCCTCTCTTCTAGTCTCGTCGACTCTTGAATCAATTACCACAGTTTGATTTGATACCGAAACCACCTCCTAAAAGGTGTATAATTAATAAAAGTGGTGCATACATATCTCCCGCCCAGACTCATGATCATTCCATTTTGAGTACTGATTCGACTCCAACCTTCGCTATAGTTATTGGATTTCCTGTGAATCCCTTATAATCGGTTTCTTGGATTCCAATGACTCCCTCAGTTAGCACTACCCATTTTCCCACGAGCTCAACTCAGTCCATGGGGAAAAATCCTTATAATTTTTTGAATGGTATGACTTCATCATCCTCGATATGTTCTCTCCCTGGTACCCTTTTCACGGGGATTCCTTGTTATATTACTCAGTCGATGCCTATGGATATAATATGGGGATTCCACTCTCTCTGAGTATTCATGATTTAATAATAAGAAAAAGACAAAAAAAGAAGGGCAGGAAAAGAGTATGGTATTCTATCGGCAGCAGTCATGTTGCCTTTGAACATAGCATAAATACTTGAGTCCATTCATCAAAGGTTTGGGTTTAGTATGGCCTTAGGAAGATGATCTCATTTCTTAGAGTTTCCTCCTTTAACTGGTTATTCTTCCAGTCCATTTGGAGAGTTTTTTTATGCCTCCCATGTCACAATTTTTTTTCCATGTTCAGTCTTGATTCTATGCTTCCTAAGTTATCCATTTGTCTCATGCTCTAGTTCAAAGGAAGTGTAAACCGATGTCATCCATTCCTCATAATTCTTGACTTTTGATGTTGGAAATTCCTTTACAAGTGAATCTTAGAATCACATGAAGTTGTAGTCCTACTTTACACCCCAGGCCTACTTTCATCATTGGTAGGTGACCTTGAACTCAACAAATGACATCTCCTCATTGGTCATTGACTAGGTGGTTTCCCTTGTGTTCAACAACAAGAAATATATTTAGACATTGTGATTCATGTAGTTTCTTGGATTCCATTAGAACTTATTGGTGGCGTCCTCTCCTCTGTTGACAATCTTCATTATTGGCTACTATTCAAAGGGTCTCTTTCGTGTACTACTTGCATCTATTTCGTGCAAGAGACTGACATGGTCATTGGTTCGTGCATATCCCGTTCCTTCGATTTCTTCCTAATTATCAAAATATATCTTTGTACCTTGTGCTGGATGATGAGAGATACCTTAATTATCTCCTTTCAGTGGATCTTCCTCCATCGGATTCAAATCATCTATTCTGGAATTAAGATCTAGAGTCTCATGAGTACTTAGAGGCTTGTAGTCATTAGTGGTAGGTTCTCTTGACATAGATAGTTAGGAATACATCAATGTCTCCTGCTCGATGGATTCCTCAAGTGTTCGATCTCAACACATTTATTCACACTTGTTGAATGTACTTGATTCCTTGACCCCTACTTTCATCATTGATGGGTTGTCTCACATTTTTTAATGATATACCTTAATGTCCAGTAATCAAATGAAGTCTCATCATGTTTTACTTCAAATCTTTTATTCATGCGATGTATACTTGCACCATCAATGACTAGTGTAGAATACCTCCAGTTCATAGTAGTAGCACCTCATACCTGTTGTTGTCTTTTAGTGTACCAATACCTATATGACTTCAATTATCATGGAATATTAGATTGTAGTTGATCTGGATTTATGAGCGGAACGAAATGAAACCTTATATTTATAATATTAACACAGATACACACTGAACAATAATAGAGATACAGTAAAAATTGGCTTCTATTAAATAATAAATATGATGAAAACTGTAACATGCAGACTGAAAACAAGCTTGCTAGAATGGTAACAACTTATCTCTAAGAAGAGAGGTGATGACTACGCTAATTCACAAGAAGATGAGTACAATGATGATCTGAAGGAATTTTTACAATAAACATGAATTCGAAAACCCTAGACATACAAAAACCTAACCCTAGGAGATGAAGAACCAAAAGTCATGTGATCCCCATTGGTATAAGTTAGTACATCAAATTACCAGGGTCATAACTTTTGCATACGATCTCCGTTTAGGGTGCACGCTATATCGTTGGAAAACATATTGACGAGGAGATTCATTTAGGGGGCTTAATCAAATCCTTAGAAAATAATTGAGGTTCCTGATCATGAAAAAGCATTGTTTAGGCCCTCAAAATGGACATGAAAGTTCAGGAATAGAAAAACTGTTAAAAATAGTAAGTTGCAAAAAAACTGTTTTGCGCTAGTTGGAAATGGTGGGTGGCCACAAAGATCCTCTTGGATGGGTAATTCATTTTATACATATGTATTCAATTGATCTTGAGACCGGACTCCACTGTGTCTTGTTCGTGACTATGATTTACTATGTCATATGTCTACTTTGTATTGCCTTTTCATGGGCATGAACAATTACCTTATATATATTCACATGGATATACAGTGTACTTCATATTGGAAACCATGTGTATATAATCACTATGTATTGTAATATTCTGACGGGTGACTAGTTCCTCCAGTTGGGTCCTCACTACTCCACTTATGGGAATGGTAATGTATTTTGACCATCGTGATTGCTCCTCTAACCTCACACATTAGGGGGAATATGTTATAAAAAAATATTCCACACTATATGAATCATGATTTGGTGGCCTTCTGATCCATATGGATGTCGGTGGCCTCCCACCTATTCCAACTGGATCATTTTGGTAGTTTTCCAGTTTGGCAAGTTTTTCCTAGTTTTCGGGTCCCTGACTTCTAAGGCCCTAAATAGATTTTTTAGGGATATCCATAGTTAGACTACAGAAGAAGGAAATTTTTTATGGAAACATGTGTATTCCTCAGATAAACCTTTCCAACGGGCTATCGTGCACCTAAAACGAAGATTGTATGAAAAAGTTACAACCCTAGGAAGTTTATGTACTAGCTTACCCCAACGGGGTCCACATGACTTTTGTTGCTTCATCTCCTAGGGTTAGGTTTTTGGATGTATAGGGTTTTGGAATTCATATTTATGGTAAAAAGGATTGGAGAGCCTCATTGTAACCATGTTCTTGTGAGTGAGCACAATCGTCACATCTCTTCTCAGAGATAAGCCTCTACCATTCTAGCAAGCTTGTTTTCTGCTGCATTTTACAGTTTCAACACATTTTCTTATTGAATAGAAACCCGTTTTATTGTATCTTCTTTATTCTTGTATCTCTATGTTAAGAATAATAATAATTTCTATTCATTTTCATTATGTTCATAAAATCTAGATCAGTGGTATCAGAGCGGTCTGCTCATTGTCTTTCTTAATGCATGTCCCTGACGAGGTTAGGGTACAAAGAATTGGTTATTGAGCTTGTTTCTCTTGAGGAAAACATATCTTCCACACCCAAGAGACCTCTCATGGTGGGAGAAAATAAATACGACAGGATAGGAGATCCTTTAAAAATGTTGCTCAAGGTAGCCCTCTCGCAATAGAGGAACGAAATGATGGATAGCTTTGCGCAAATCCTTCAGTGGATACCAACGATCGATGCATCTTCCTTGAACAATGGTGTCACCCCATTCAAGGTACAAATCAACTTTGATATTACCATATGTGAAGGTCATATAGACATAGATGTTGTAGACAAATCGTTAAATCTGCTAGAAGGGTATTTTTCTGTCCATAACTTTTCGAACAGAGAAAATATTACCTTTGTGATCATCAAAGTCGTTCCCCATGTCAAATATTGGTGGGAGACTTTCTGCGAGAAAAAGGAAACAAAGGAAACCTCATTATTTTCAGTCGCGGTCACCCGGGAGTGTTTCAGGGACGTTATCAAGGAACAATACTTCCCTGTCGGAAGTTGTGACGACCTGTATTCAAAATGGACAACACTGCGGCAGGAGAGATACCAAGCAGTGCCAAAGTTCACAAATATATTCCATACCTTGCACACCAAGCTGGGTATCAAAGATTCTAAGTGACATCTGGTGCTCAAGTATCAAAATGGTCTACATAGATACATCTAGGCTGAAATGGAGTTTTTGGACATCTTGTCCTTGGGTGTGGCCTATCGATATGACGTTAAAATCGAGCAAAATATTAAACAAAGGATGCAACAATTTGGGCCTGGGACCCCTTCACATCAGAAGAAAGTAAAGGGTATCCCCAACCCCCAAAACAAAGGACAAAGAAAATACAGACAACCTCAGGACAATCAGTCTAGGCTGCAATAAAAGAAAGACACCAGAAATACAAGGAAAGATACATGGAAATGGTGTGACTTCCATAAGAACCCCTGACATGACGTTGTTGATTAACTCTCCAAGAAATCATTTTTGGATGAGGTGAAAGCCTCTTAATCAGATGTGGGTTCTGAATCTGATTCAGAACAAGAAAGGGGGAGACATATCATTGATGTAGAGCCTAGTGCAACTTTTTCTACCACTAAGGTCCATCCTGGTGAACTAGATGAGCCAAAAGAAGGAGAGCGCCTCTTTCATTCATAGATGTGGGTAAAAGGAACCCCAATGCACTTTATCATTGATAGTGGTATCTAGAAGAACCCTATATTAGAAGAGGTTATTAAGAGGCTATCCCTACCAACAACGCCACACCTGCAACCCCAAACCATTGGATGGCTCCGCCAAGGAAGCGATCTCCGCGTCAACCAATAGTGCCACCTATTGTACAACATCAAGCACTTCAAAGACGAGGTATTGTGTGATGTTCCTCCTATCGAATTTTTTAATGTTCTTTTGGGCCAAACTTATTTATGAAAATGTCATGATGTATATGAGTCTAGGCCTCGTAGTGTTATTATTACTTTGAATAGGAAATTATACAGGATACCTGAGGCAATCCCATCTAGTGATATTTCCTTGATTTCTACCAAGAAATGTAGGAAGGTCATCTCTCAGACCGGGAAGTTTTTCTTCTTCGTGATTCACTCTCAGAGTGAGTGAAAGATTGCAACCACATATAGGGCCTCCACTGTTGACCTCTCCACATAACAGAAGCAAGTGGACAACGTCGTGGCACAATAAAAAGATATCTTCTCCTCACCTACCAGGGTACCTCTGCACTGTCAGGTTAAGCATCCCATCGATCTGACAATCGACGCACCACTTCCCAATGGGTTGGTCTACTATCTCTCTATGTTAGAGAATGAGGAGATCAAGTGACCAATAAAATAACTGCTCCACAAGGGGCAAATCCATCCCATCTCATCGCCTTCTGGGAGCCCAATCGTGATGGTGCATAAGAAAGACGAGACCTAGTGACTCTGCATTGATTACCAAGCCCTAAATAAAATCACATTCAGGAACCGATGCCTGGTTCCCATAATCGACGATCTCCTTGATCGGCTCAAGGGGGCCAAATACTTCAATAAGATTGATCTGAAGTCTGGATACCACCAAGTCCCCATAGAACAGACAGATGTATGGAATACCACCTTCATGTCAAAAGAAGGTATTTTTGAATGGTTGGTCATGTCCTTTGGTTTGACAAATGCTCCATCAACTTTCAAGAGGATGATGGATGATATCATGTGACCTGTCACTAATAATTTTGTAGTGGTGTATCTGGATGAAATCTGCGTCTACAACAAGACTTTGGCATACCACTTACAACATATTCAATAGGTTTTGCACACCCTGCGACAACACAAGCTATATGCCAACTTGGAAAAATGCTCCTTCGACATGGAAAGGGTCTAGTACCTAGGATACATTGTGGATCAACATGGTGTGCATGTGGATCCAACCAAGATCCATGTCATCCATGACTGGCTAGCCCCAACCACACTCACTGAGCTTCAAATCTTTTTAGGCCTTGCTAATTTCTATCGCAAGTTTGTGTTGGGATTCTCCCATATTGCATGGGCCCTCAACTAAGTAACTAGGGGTGCTAGTAAGGAAATATTTGTGTGGGGCCTATCCTAACAACAAGAATTCGATGATTTAAATCAACACTTATGCTCAGCCCCAATAATTTTCTTACCGGACCTGCATCATCCCTTTGAGATAGAGACATATGCTTCAGACTATGCTGTGGGTGAAGTTCTCACTCAGCACGAGCACCTCATGGCCTATCAATAGTGAGACACTATCAAATTTTGTTCATAAGTACCCTACTTACGATAAAGAAATGTACTCCATTGTGTAAGTCTGCCCCTAGTGGAGAAATTACATTCTTGGGAAGGAGACAGTAATCCAAATAGATCATAAACTACTGCATTTCATGCAGACACAAGGAAAATTGTAGAATGACCACCATCAGAAGTGGTCCAGATACTTGCAGCAGTTCCACCTCAACATCAAGTATAAAACAGGCAGTACCGACCGAGTCGTTGATTGTTTAATCCGACCTCTAGTCGTGGCACTCACCATGGTAATAGAATCTTGCGGCCACAAGACCTCTGAATGGTCCAACCTCTATGAGATAGACCCTGACTTCACCACCGTCTACCAAATGTTGGGTGCAAACTCAGTTGTCACTAATTTCCATATTTACGATGGGATATTGTGTCGACTGGGCCATCTCTATGTTCAAATCAAGCGAGAGAGCGAAGATTATTTGAGAAGCCCACTACAGTTGGGTGGAAGAACACTTCGACGTCGAAAAGACAGTGGAAGTGTTGCAGAAACATTTCTACTGGTTGAAAATTCGACAGGATGTCAAGAAGTATATAAAGTCTTGCATTACCTATGCTATTGCCAAATTGAACACTAAGAAACAAGTCCTGTACAACCCCTGCCTACTCCTGACAGGTCATGGGAATCCATCTCAATGGACTACATTTTAGGCCTTCCATCCAACAAGAGGGGAAATGACTATGTCTTTGTGTTTGTAGATCGCTTTTCCAAGATGGTGATCGTGGCCGCTACCAATATCTTCTTTGAATGAGTCTGGGTACATTTTGGAATCCCACAAACCATTGTCTCAGATTGAGAAATTTGGTTCCTCAGCACATTCTGGTCTAGCCTTTGGTCGCTGCTGGACACCAAGCTTACCAAGTCCACTACCTTCCACCCCCAGAAAAATGGCCAAAATGAGGTTGTCAATTAGATGATAGTGCATATCTTTCACATGTACAATTCCAAGCACCCCCACACATGGAATTAGATTATTCCCTATGTTCAACATATCTACAATAAATCCCTACATAGATCAATTGACCACAATCCATTTCAAGTAAGGTTGGGATTCCAACCATTGGTCCCATTGATGTTGCACTACCTCTTGTGGCCACCTCGACCGATTCATCACTTGCTCCAACTGAAGCTGACAAATCCTCCCGGTTCATTGAGAAGATCCAACACATCTACCAACAGGTTCAAGATATTTTACAAAATTCCAATTCCATGTACAATAAACTCCATGATCAACACCAGGTGCCACATAAGTTTCAGGTGGGAGACAAAGTGTGGTTACACTTCCAGGAACAAATCCTTATAGGGCCCCATCGAAAGGTTCACCCACTTCATTACAGACCTTACACCATCACCAAGGCTGTGGGTGAAAATTCTTTCGAGCTCAAAATTCCTCCTTTCCTTGGCCTGCACCTAGTTTTCAACATGGATCTCCTTCGGCCATACTTCCCTCCATTGTTGGACACCTCAAAAATAGAAGAACAATTGACACCAACAGAGCTCAACCATGAATGCATGAAATAGGAATCCAGTGATTATATTGTTTAAAAACATGTCAAGGGAACTCGCCAACAAAGGATCCAACTTTATCGATTTGTCAAAGTAGGGTAGCTCTTGCACCAACACAAGTGGCTCACTCGGGGCCAAATTCAACAGAAATTTCCTCATCTGATGGGGTCACTCAACGCAATGGAGACCATTGATTCCTAAAGGGGGAGGATTGATCCATATGGATGTCGGTGGCCTCCCATATATTTCAAATGGATCATTTTGGCAATTTTCTAGTTTGGCAGTTTTTTCCTAGTTTTCGGGTCCCTGACTTCTAGGGCCATTTTGAGGCCCTAAATAACGTTTTTAGGGATCTCCACAATCAAATACGAAATAATTCAAATTATTATGACAACATGTGTAGTCCTCGGATAGGCCTTTCCAACGTGTTATTGTGCGCCTAAAACGGAGATCGTATGCAAAAGTCACAACCTCGAGAAGTTGATGTACCAGCTTACCCCAACGAGGCCCACATGACTTTTGATGCTTCATCTCCTAGGGTTAGTTTTTTGGATGTCTATGGTTTTGGAATTCAATTTTATTGTAAAAATTCTTCGAGAGCCTCATTGTAACCATCTTCTTTTGAATGAGTGCAACCATCACATATCTTCTCAGAGATAAGCCGCCACCATTCTAGTAAGCTTGTTTTCCATTACATTTTACAATTTCAACACATTTTCTTATTGAATAGAAACCAGTTTTACTATATCTCTGTTATTATATCTCCATTATTCTTGTATCTCTGTGTTAATAATAATAATAATCTGTATTCATTTTCGTTCAACTCATAAAATCCGGATCACCTTCCCTTTCCATATGTAGACTCAATTCCCCCATTTTTCTCAACCCAAAGTCAAAAATTCAAATTTTTGTGCATATATGTGGGATACATTTACACAACCTGTGTATACGTAGGTTTCCCCATTACATCTCGTGTACATCTGGTTTTTTTTCTCAAAATTAAAAAATAGTTTTGGTTTTCCATGCCAAGTCATTGGATCCATACCCTTTGGCCTTTCTTATGATGGAAACACTCTGATTTGACCCTTCAATTCCCTTTTAAGGCTATAAATTGAGCCATATACAAACCTTAAAAGAGGAGAAAAATTTGAGAGAAAATACACTCTAGAGAAATTTCACCTCATATTGAGTCTACATCCCTTTATCCTTCAAGTCTGAAATTCTCTTGTGTTCAGCCCCCAAGCTCTTCCCATTTTATGAAGGTGGAACCCAATTACTCCTAAAACGTATGAGCCTGCCCTGTGGAGGATTGAAGTGGTGAAGACCCAAGTGGAGGGACTTAGTTTCTCAATTTTGTAAAGTTTTGGTATAGAAAGTGGTCACTTATGTACTTTTGTTGATTATATTAGTATAAATACTCTTTTCTAGTCCAATTATATGTTACAAGTATTTGTATCATTTTCCTTGGGTAAATTTGTTGTACATGTTAAAGGACCGTGCTTCATTATATGCTAACACTTCATATATTTTCATATGATTGTGTATCTTGAATGTTGAGGACAAGTTGAAGGTATCAAGCATTGAATCGTGAGCTTGACATTGGTCTTCTATGGACATCCGAAATATGTAGGATTTTATCCTTTCTTTTGTTGGCATTTCCATTTATCTAGCATACTTGATATTAGAGTTGATTTTTGGGTGTCATTTTGTCTGTTGTGGTTTTAACCCAAGCCATAGAGAGTTTTTCCTCATAACATACCCCTGGCCAGGTTAGACTATGATTTCCTAGAAGATCTAAAGAACACTAAAGCCAACATTTCCTTGTTTGAGCTTATGAAGATTCCACAAATTCAAGAGAATTTTATTAAAACTATGCAAGGGAAAAAATCCACAAGAAAAAAATAAATTAATGCTATAATAAAGAAGGGAACAACCAAGACAAGTTATTCTAACAATAACACTCCATATAAGATTCAAATATTGACTAATGCATCCCTAACTGGAAAAAGGTCCAGATCGACTACCATCCCGCCATTCCTCATTACTTTTGAAATCTTTAATAGGAATGTTCATAATCATATATTAGACTAAGGAGCATCATCTAATTTCATGCTCCTCAAGGTGTATGAGAAGCTTAATATCAAACCCGAATCATATGACAATCAAACTATTTAGTTAGACAGAACTAAAGTTAAATTTATTGGGGAATTAAAAAATGTTTTCATGAGGATGTTTGCTAATACAAAAGTTCATCAAACTATTGATATACTCGTATTAGACATACCTGACAACTATGTCATGATTTTAATTCAGGATTGGTCTGCTATGTTGAATGGTTACTTTGCTACTAATTGGTCTCATTTAAGGCTTCCATACAATGGTAAAATTAATCAAATCAGAATCAACAGGGAAAGTTTTTTAAAACATGTAGTTACCGACCTAAATGACCCAAATGAACCGACAATGTTTAACAACTCAATTTTGGGTAATTATTCATATGAGACATTTTTTGGGAATTTTACTTCTGAAACATCATCTCTTGCGAAATCTAACACACAATTTGGAATCCTTCATTGCACGTAGATTGTTGAGCCCAAATGTAATATAGTTGATCATATTAACAATCCCTCTTATGTACAACCTAACATAGTTTCTAAGGATATATTAGAAATTCTTGTTAGCTCCACTAACCCCACTAAAAAAAAGAATATGAAAAATTGAAATCAAGTTTTGAAACAAAGAAAGGGGATCCTAACATGTGGACACTATTTTTTGATAGATCCAAATGTTTAGAAGGTCCAGGTGATGGTTTCATATTGAAATATTCGAAAGGAAGAATGAAATTAATTGCATGCAGGCTATAATTCTCATGCACCAATAATACTTCTGAATATGAAGCTTTACTACAATGACTAATAAAGGTAGTAGATTTGAAAGCTGAGAAAATCAAGGTATTTGGTGATTCTGAAATTATCATAAGACAGGTAAGGAACACCATCCATTGTCTTTCAAGTCATTTGAAGAATTATAAATTATAGGTTTGGTAACTAATCAAATCCTTTGTTGCATTCAATATTAGTTTTGTACCTTGTTCGCTGAACTGTGACACTGCTTTTCTAGCCAATGTAGCATCCAGATGAATACCCTCAGATGGATTGATTCCTACCACTTTCTATATTGAAATTTTGTATAGGGCTTCAATTCCCAACAAAATCACTAATTGTATATTCTTTGACGATGACAATCGACTTATAAATTTCTTACACCTCAAAGATACTTTCAGAGACTATATTATAGATGAAGTCCAAAATGACCAAATGGTAAATCTAGATACCACTCACCCAAATCAATCAAACATCCCGTCAGTTTTGGCCAACGGTATCCACATAAATGCAATAATATTAGAGAAACTTTATGATCTCCAGGATGATGTTAGAGAAAATTTATTGATGATGTTACTATCTTTTTAAGGGACAAAAATTACCATATAACGCATTTAAATAAAGTATTCAATAGGTGCAAAAGATATGGTATTTGTCTCAACCCTAAGAAAAATGCTAGGGTTCATGGTTTCCAAGCATGGTATGAAAATGGAACCTGAGAGAACTAAAGATATTGCCAATATTCCTCCCTCTCATAACAAAAGATCCATGCAGTCATTGTTGGGAATAATAAATTTTGTGAGACGATTCATCCCCAGATTTTCCAAAACAGTAAAACCCATGCAATACTTGATAAAAAAGAATGTTGAATTCAGATGGGTATATAAAGAAAAAGAACATTTCAATAAGATCAAAGAAGACATAGGGAAAGCTCCTGTATTGTTAATCCCATACTTCATTCAAGAGTTCATCCTCTACACCTTTTCTTTTGACATCACATTTGTAGTTTTTTTAAGCAGAAGAACAGGAAGGAGATGAATTCCCCATGGATTTTATGAGTTATGGCTTACAACGAGAAGAACAAAGCTACCCATAGGTGGAAAAGAAAGCCTATGTTGTATTCAAAACTATCAAACACTACATGCCATTCTTTCTCAACTATAAGACTAAAGTTATTGTTCCTGTTGGTCCTAAAGTCTGCACCTGACTGCTAAGGGGCAGAGCTAGGCCACCTCAAGTTTAAAATGGTTGGTTTTTTTATTTTCTTGGTCAGTTAGAGGGTTGGTTTTACCAAGAAAAGTGCATGGTTGGGTTGGAAAAATGATATGGATGAGGGTTCTCCTTGGATGGTGGTAGACAAATGACAGACAAGTGAGATAATAGAGATATAAAAAGAGGGAAACAACAAACCACTCAATGAATAATCTGCTGCAAGAAGTTTAATACTTAAAATATCATTTCAAGACATTAAACAAGTATCAAAAACACAATTACTCCCACAAGTTGCAATGGAAACAAATATTCACCAAATAATTTGTTGTTTCACAGGTTGCATATTAGTAAATACAAGTTATACTATAGTTGAAGGAAATGAAATGTACTTCGCACAAATAAAAAAATTGCATTCAAGATAAGATAAAAACACATGCAGATTTGGACAAAAACACTACCATCAAGAGTATATTCACCAGGTAGAGAGATTTAATCCATGCATAGAACATGTTCAACTAGTTTGATGTATTAATATTCTTTTCCCAAAAACCGAACCCTCAAAACATACAAAAATCACATATTTATCAAAGTTGCAGAGGCTCTCGTCCATCTGGAACTGAGGCTTAACTCTACACCATCAGTTGTAAAACAATTTATTAACTTAGATAAAACATTGTTGGATTATATTAAGGTATACTTCTAGCTTGAATTAATTAAAAAGGAGTGGTTCTTATCACACATAAAATACCACTTATTATGCCTTAATCTAAAAGAGTCTTGCAATTAAACAACTAAAATCTGCTACTAGCAATAAACTAGATTGATGCATATGCTGGAATAAACTGAACTCTGAAAAAAACTAACTGGGAGTGTATGAATGTTTTTTTATCGAGTACATGTGTACATTTGCGCTGTTGGAGGCCACTGGGAGATAACTGGACGTGTTGGCAGCTTCTTCAAATTATCTCCTTTAGAAAGCAACAAGTCTTCTGGTGCTTCTTCTGGAGTCTTTGATATTTATTTTGCAACTTGGAGTACCGTTTCTCCAATTCCTGATCATGGTGTTGCAAGATATGGACTTGAAACTTCAGTTTATGAACATGTTGGCTATCTTCAAGCTTCTCTATCTTGACCATAACTGGCCTTTTCTTCGTTTGGCGCCATTTAAAGAATACTTTAATGTAGGAAATTTAACGAGGATAAACCACTTCGACAATTCGATGTTCTGGAGCTTTTGAATGAAGTGTATAACTATCTCCCGAATGACCAAACTCGCGAAGTCATTAACCAATGTTTATCACTAAGAAAATTCACTAGAGATTAAGACACTTTAAACATTTAATATTTCATCACTTTGGGGGCTTTGGCTCTTCGACATTTCGACACTTTGGGGAACTACGTTTTCTTTGGATGAAAATATCCCATAGTGACAATCTATGGGGCTCCGCACTTCGGGGCTTCGGGAAATTGTGTTTGGTTTGGACTAAAATCTCCCAGAGTGACAGTCTATGAGAGTGACATGGTAGGATGTTGTCACAATTGATGATGTGTCATAAAAATGAGATTTAATCATGTCACCTAGAATAGGGAATATGACGTAACCAAAGTTCTTGAAATGAGTGCCACATGTCATTTGAAATCAATTGATAGGTGGCCTATGACACATCAACTGAAAAAGTGTTTATGAAAAAGGGGCTCCAATAGTTCGGCCCTTTGGATCTCCGACACTTCAGGAAACTCTGTTTTCTTAGGATTGAAATCTCCCAGATGACTGAACTCATGAAGTGACGTGGAATCTACTTCGACAATTCGGTGCTCTGGCACTTCGGGGCTCCGGGCTTCGGGAAAATGTGTTTTCTAAGGATTTAAATCTCCTGGAGTGATATCCTTTGGGAATATAACACTTTGACACTTCAGGGATCTGGGCTTCAGGAAACTGTGTTTTCTCAGGATTGAAATCTCCCGGAGTGATATGGAAACCACTTCATCAAATCGACATTCGAGGAATTTTAGGATTGAAAAAGTAACAATCTTGGATGCCCAAATGCCGAAGTCCTAGACTAAAACTACATATTTCTTTGTGGTTTAAACCCCTCGTGATTTTGAAACTCCAAATGCACGAGAGTCATTGATATTAATTGACTTTTAGGTCTCAACCGTCAAAATTTTTAATATGTTTGTTGCTCACAATCTAAGCCCGAAATCCACTGCTCTAGATTGCTGCATCTTTCTTTTTGTATGTTTCCTGTGCATATGAAGGACTTGGTCGACCTGCTGTATGCTTAATCAATGGTAAACATGATGACATATTTTTCAAACTCAAACCAAAACATGTAATCACCTTTCAATAAAGCAATACAATGATGCAAAGAAAGTAAAGACCGGTAAAGACCATTGACATTGAGTCATTAAATCATGGAGAATAATCTTAGAAAACAAAAAACAAAAATCAGACCTTTGATGGATGTATAAGGTAAAGGAGGGAAATGGAAGGGGTGTAGACCTATGTTACAACATTGGCTCCAACTGGGGATAACACTTCCTTGCAAGGTTCTAAAAATTGTAGATCAGGTTCCTTACCTCTCGAAACCTCGCTCCCACTTCTATCGACTTAACTTTGTTTCTATCTTTCAGCCAAGTGTATCTGTCATTGTCCCTCAGCCATACATCTCTATAATTTAAAACTGAAGCTAACCTGAGTGCCTTTGTTGGGTATGGAGTCTTTATTCACACACAAACTAACTAATCAAATGCAAATGAAAAAATAAAGAAGCTATGGTACAAGAGGGACCTTCCCTCAGTATTTCAAGAAAAATAGTGTTTCAGGAAGCACCCATTTACTGGGTCTCCAAAAATATTTAGTATCATCCAGATTGGGTAAAACAAATGTATTATTTTCCAGAATCTCAACCACCTTAAAAGGACCAAACCAGAGGTTGTCGAACTTACCATGCTTAGAATTCTCATCCCTTCTGGCATCCCACCTCGAGATCAGGTCGCCTTCTTGAAATATCTCCTTCTTGGTTTTCTTGTCAAAATATGATTTGATATTTCTTCGGTATGCCTCGGTTACCTGATTCAAAGCTTCTCTCTTTTTTTGAACCTCTATAATTTGAAATTTTATCCTCTGGATGTCATTTGGCTCCTCAATTTATTTTTGTAGTAATTTTAGAAATGGAAGACCAAGTTGAGTAGGGAAGACAACATCTATCCCATAGACTAGATGAAATGGTGAGGTTCCTAAAGATTTGTTGGTGTTGATCCTATCAGCCCACAATGCATACTTAAGTTTATAGTCCCAGGATTTCTTGTTTTCAGTCAGCAATTTCTTGATGATTTTGATGAGAGTCTTGTTTGATTACTCGACCAACCCATTCCCCTGAGGATAATAGGGCATGGAATGTGTTATGGAAATGTTATGGCTTCCATAGAATTCGATCATGGATTTGGAGTTGAATTCTTGGGCATTTCCTGTTATAATCTTTCTAGGGAAACCGAACCTGGAAAAGGTATTGGTTTCCAAAAAATTCATAATCGCCTTGTTAGTAGCATTCCTGGTGGGCACATTCCTGATCCATTTGGTAAAGTATTTAGTGGCAGTGAGGATACACATTTTCTGCCCACTGGAGGGTGGAATTATCTCACCTAATACCCATTGCTGAAAGGGGCCATTGGTAGTGATAGGTTTTAGGGGCAATGAGAGTAATTTTTGTTTTCCTGCAAAATTTTGGCATTCATTGCATGCCCTTACTGTGGTGAATACATCATAGAAAAGGGTGGACCAATAGTACCCTTCCCTTAGGATCTTGAGGGTTGTAGCTTTCCAATGTTGGTGTCCTCCACAAACTCCCCTGTGCATATCTGTTGTGACTTGTTTAGATTCATTTTCATCAAAAAATTTTAATAGGATGCCAACAAGATCTCTCCAATACAAGTTCTGATTTAAAATGCAGAATTTGATAGATTTTAATTTGAGATACCCGACCCTTGTCTTTTTCTAATTTGGTGGACATTCTAGGTTCTACAAAAAGTAAATAACATCTTTGTACCAAGGTGAAGAAGAGTAATTTTTAGACACCTACATGTTGCCTTGTCTAGGCTATGTCATGGGTGCATCATATTGGGTGAAGGTCTGATGCAAGTCCAACACCTTATAGTTTGATTCCAATAGAAACTTGGAAAGTCCCTGTCCCTTAATAAGCTTGGTGGGTTTTATGTGTAGGTCATACTCCAATAGTTTGAAAATCCACTTCCTCTTTTACCTTCACTGTCTGGTCGGACCAGAATCTCTTTGACACTACTGCTAGGAACATAGGTTGTTATGCTAGATTGTAACACATACACCCTGAAGTCCTTTAAATCTTTGACCAATCCATATGATTATTTTTCTAATATGTCATACTTCATCTCAACATCTCAGAGGGATTTTCTAAAAAAGGCTATGGGATATTCATGCCCTTCTTCATTATTGTGCAGTAGCACACCAACAATGGTTTCCTCAAAATTGAAAGAGAAGATAAAGAATTTTTTGTCATAGTCAAGGCTGATCAATACACGAGCTTCAACCAAAGCTTGTTTGATCCTTTGGAATGCTGATTTTTCCTCCCATGACCACTTGATAACAACATATTTCTTCAAAATGTTGGTGATAGGCCTTATGATTTCAGTAAAGTTTGGCACAAAGTGCCTTAAAAAATTTACTATGCCTATAAAAGACTGAATAGAATTCTTATTTCCAGGGATTTCAATTTCCCGAATGGAATCCACTCTCTTAGGGTCTATTTTTATACCTCCTACTGACATGATTTGATCTAGGAGTTTACCTTTTGGCATAGCAAATTGGGACTTCCTGGGATTCAAAGAAATCCCATACCTTTTTCATTTTTGTAAGTTGTAAATGCTCATCATTTGATTTGAAGAAAATGGTGATGTCATCGAAATATATAACCATAAATTTGTATTTCCCCCTTGCAAAAGCTATGTCCATGGCCCTCTGAAAGGTGGCCCTTGCATTCATCATCCCAAAGGGAATTTTGTCGTACACAAATGTTCCCCAAGGGGTGGTGAATGGTGTTTTTTATTTGTCTTCTTCACATAATTTTATCTGGTTATAACTAGAGTACCCATCCAACAAATAAATCATGTGGGAACCTACTACCCTTTGCAAAATATGGTCCATCTTGGGCAAGGAGAATTTGTATTTTAGGGAACACTTGTTGAGATTTCATAAATCCACACATAAGCATATTTCCCCACTCTTTTTCCTCACGAGCACCAAGTTGGACACCCAATATGAGTACCTCAAGGGCACAATGATCCTGGAATCAAGCATTATTTTCAACTTTTTTTCAATTATGGACTTCAACATTGGATTAAATTGCGTAATCTTATGTCTGAATGGATTAGAACCAACCTTCATAGGGATTTTGTGTTGGATGATGTTAGTGTCAAATGTCTTCAAATATTCATACGACCATGCAAAATATCAACAAAATATTTCATGAGGTTGACATACTTGTGTTTTTGTTCTGGAGGTAGTTCCTTGGACAATTTGACAATTTTGGGATTTTCAATAGTCCCAATGTTGTAGTCCATCACTTCCTCTTCTTGATTTTTGATGGCATATTCTCTGGAGACATCATGACTATCAAATAAATTTTCCAGTGGAACTAGACCCCTAGGGATGTGGTTTGTTTTAAGTTCCACAATGTTGTGGCAAAAGAATTTGTTCAACAGATGAGATGTTTGCTGATAAGATGATTCATCATCTTCACCCTCTTGATCTATTGATATACTGGAGAATTCTTCAATGGTCTGTAGAAATATGTTTAGCTCCAAATCATCGCTAAAGACTTGCTAGTGCTTTATGTTGTCTGGTATGGCTGTCCTATGTCTGAATTTCACCTGATACTTGATATTTGGATCAATGGGAGGTACGAAGGTGTTGGTCGCTAAGGCCAAAGAATATTCTAATTTTCCTATCTAAGAATGAAGGAGATATTAAATGTCAGAAAGAAGTTGTCAACCAGGTCCCACACCTCATTCCTGTATTGCTTGAGCCTTGGTTGCTTAGCTTGATAGATGTTTTTTACTTGATTGATGATTAACTC
>WSFP011454724.1:0-19412 GCA_009831015.1 Picea engelmannii
TATTTTAATTACTTAAGCTACATTTTATTATGATTTAATTAGTGGATTAAATAATATAATTAAATAAATGAAATAATCATTTTATAGGAATGTGTGTGATTGTGTATGGTTGGAAATGATAGCATGAGATAGAGAATTTATGAGGGAGGAATGAAAGTTAAGTATGGATAAGGAATGTTAGGAGAGAGACTTCGAGAAAAGGAAGACGGTAGATAGGGGCATAAGGGAAAGGATTTCATGTTGGAGGGGGTCTTTTTGCGATAGGAGAAGCAAAAATATTGAAAGAAAGAACTTGGTGTTCTGGAAATTTGTATTTATATGAGGTTAGTATTGTTGCTAGGAATTTTGGGCTTAAGGGCCAGGAAACAACAAGTATTTCCTAGATCTAGGGAGATGAAGAGGATATTCCCAGTTGGTTGGGAGGAAGAAGATTTAGTTTTGGGCAGTTTGGACAAGGGACAAGGGAGCAACTCCTTGACTCATATGGGACTAAAACAACAAAAACTTTAAGTTATTTTACTAATTGTTTTAATTGTGAATATTGTGATCAAATTGTAAAAATCATTGTTTGGTTCATTTATTATGGTTAAGAATATTGGGGATACTTACCATTTTTAGGAATTAGAATATATTAATCTTTATTTTTAGCATAATGAAGTTTTCCTTATAGATAGAAAATTATAAGTGCAATTAGAGAATTTGCAATTAAAAGACACTTGCAGGAACAAAAATTTTACATTGACAACTAAATGCATGTACACTACCTACAATAGGATAAATTTGGAGGCCTCGTAGGGAGGGACCTCACATATGGTATCAGAGTCTAGTTTCAAAATTGAAACCTAGGGATTACCCACCCACATGACTGAAAGTTATACAAATTGTTCCATAAACAACTCATAAACATCCTTTGATGCTATTTAAGGGACCTTATTAAAATCCTTTTATTGTATCCTAAAAACCTCAGAATCAACAAAAAAAACACCTGGAATAACCCAGAAACCCAAAGAAAGAAAGAGAGAATAACTAGTAGGACATAAACCCCTTTATTTACAACATAGAAACCCTATAATAACCCTAAAAACCCTATTGAGAATTATAAAATAGGTGAGGATGTAGCAGGAAAGGGTCCTAAATATTTGTTCCATCCTTTCATATCTAACTCCAACCACTTGTTTCTGAAACAATCCTTCACCTACAAAAAACTAGCAAGTGTTATAAGAGCTATATAAAAAAAAGTACTTTATATATATATATATATATATATATATATATATATATATATAGATATATATATATATATAGATAGATAGATAGATAGATAGATAGATAGATAGATAGATATATTAATTTTAACGTATTACAAATTATATTACATAATATAATATAAAAAAATGTTATATAATATTTATGTAATAGAATTTAAATACATAAGTAATGAAATATAACCCAAACAAAATTGAAATTAAATATTTTTTTTTTGTGTTGCAACATATGGGCTATCGGCACCATGGTCATGCCCTAGTTGGGTCGCGGGCCATGGTGGACATGACCAAGACCGAAGGGACTGACCATAGAATCCATGTCCACACACCCACCAAGTCGGCCATGGATAAGCCACATTCATATAGAACCCACCTGAGAAAGAAAAAAGAAAAAGAGAAGGGAGGGTGTCTATGCAGCTAACCCTTCCCTTCTCACATCCTGCAAAGAACAAAACACAAAGATTGAACTAGGTCATGTGCACCTCAGGAAATCCACAGTTCAACCTACCTAGAAACCACTCAACATCAAACAAAAAAATTAGGCCTAACAACCATGTTCATGTGCCATAGGGGATAACAATGGGCAGGTTGTGTGATCCAGAATTGGATCCAAGAGCTTGATGGGGCTCAGAAAGGCCTAAAAATCAAATTTCTCATAATGGATTCAAAATGAACGTGTGCATAGGCCTCGTCGATAGGAACCCGACACAACTTGGATGGGCTTAAACGAATGTCGTATGCTCTATGTATAGTGATCTGCTCGTTTTTCCAAACGGGAAAAAAATGATGACTCAACAGTTCGTACAGTGCCATGTGGCACCTGACTATACAGGTTGTACGACTGAACATATGATGTGGCAGGAACAGTTGGTGTTGACGTCGCAGCATCTAGAGGTGACATGTGGCAGACTGATAGGGTGTACGAATGGATGACGTGTCGGGCAGGTATAGGTGGACTAATGAGGGAAGGATACATGTCACCAATGCAAGGGTTACATGTGGCACACCCGTACGGCGTACGTACGACACATTGCAGATAGCGACTGAGAAATTTATGATGACAGGGAAGGTAGATGGTCAAATAGTGTGTTGACATGTGGTTGTAGCTAGCATATGGAACGATGCCATGTGTCCTAGACATGGGCTTCCACATGGCACCCATTGGTTGGCTTAATTTCATTGAAAAATTTTGTTTGGACTCAACGAGTTTCAAATCATGGACCTCCATGGGCACTAGAATCTTTGTGTAGGCCAGGCTACCAGCCCGCCTGCTAGGTGGATCTTAACCTTATTTGACACCGTTTATATTTGAGTTTGTATTTGTGTTAATGTGGAGGCAAAAAGGGTTGGGGTCTAGCCCCAGCCCACAGTTTTAGTTACCGGACCATATAACCACCATGCAAGGGCTCGATGTTATATGATATGCAATAAGTTCAAAGCAAGGGGGTTCCACTAGAGTTTATCACCTTCCACCGTGAGACTCGAGGAAATGACCAACAACCAGGCATGTCGGTCGAGCCCTGGTCCTTTTATGGTTCCATCATTTGCGCATGCGACCAGGTGTCAGCAGAGGAGGGGCCAGCGTGCAACCCCTTGGTGGATGGCGCTTGTCCATATGATCTCATGTGACCCTGTAGAGGGGACATGCACCCAGGGCCTGAGGGATTATCCCAATATATTTTCCAAAGTGGTTTTTAAACTATAGTATATGGGTTTTTAATGATTTTATCAGCAAATTTGAGGGATTTTGGTCTTTTTGGGGGGATATTGGGCCCTTTTTTAGGCCAGATATTGGGGGAAAGTTGGGAGATGGTTACCAAATTCAGATCTATATAAAACAAGGCTTCTTGAAGCCACAGAGGACATCCAGAGCAGGTTTATGCTGAAGATTTTCCAAGACAAAGCCATTTTTATGCAAGGAAGTTGTTGACAAGAGCACCTTTGAGGGCCATTTATGGGAGCTCCGGTCATCCGATTTGAGTGTCGTTTCTTTTGTTGGGTTCTAGATATCTGGTAGAAAAATACCATATCAGTTTGTAACCTTTTTGGCACTTTTGAGATGTACTTTTAAATCTTTGAAAATAAATAATAAATAATCACCCACTGAGACAAACACCCGGAGACATAGGCGATATTGACGAACTCTGTTATCTCATCGGTGTTTATGTTTTTTTATTCTTCTTGATTCATTTCAGATCTGTACATGTGTATATGGTTGTCATGTTTCATTCATAATTCTTCCTCTTTCATTCAACTTCCGAAATGGTTAATTAACACATGCTAAATAACTCAACCATTGTCATTTAAAAGATCAATTGGGATCAAGAGGTATCGGAGCTAGTTGACATTTGGATTTGAGTTTTTCATATTAACCATGGAAAATCTACATTGAGTTGAAGGTGAGATTTTTTAAGAGAATCCATTGATTAGATTGAGAAAGATAACTTCTCAAAGCGAGAAGATGGCATCGGAATAGGGACTTTCTCAGGATGAGAAAGAGTTTAGAAAATATTTCTTTGCCATGTCGAAGATGATGAAGGTTATGTATTAGGATTACTTGGAATGAAAGAGACCAATTCTTGGTGAATTTTCAAAGGGAAAAAGTGAAGAAGGAGAGGATCCTCCTCAAATTCCTCCTTCACCTCCATCTTCACCTCCTTCTTCTCCTTCTTCTTCAAGTTCAAGTTCTAAATCCAATGAAAAGAAACATGTCCATAAACATAAGAATGAAATGCCTTTATTAAAACTTGATGTTAAATTACCCATATATGAGGGTGAATTTAATGCAGAGAGACTTGAAAAATGGGTCGAACAGATGGAGGTTTATTGCAGTGTGAAACAAATCAAGGATGGGGCAACTCAGATCAAGTTGTCATCACTTAGAATTGTAGGCACATCACTCATTTGGTGGCAAAGCAAGTTGCAAAATGGCACGCAACAAGTGGGTAATGTATTTCCATCATGGAAAAGTTTTATTTATGCACTTAGAAAGAAATGTTATCCTTTTGGTTATAAAGAGAATGCATTAATTGAATGGAAAGATTTAAATCTAAGAAAAGGAAAAATAGTGCAAGAATATATAGATGGATTTTGTAAAATGGCATTGATGTTAGATATTCCCTTGCATACCCAAGAAACTCTTATGAAGTATATAGGAGGTTTACCTGCACATATTTGAAATACTGTATTCATGTTTGGACCAACTAATCTTGATGAGTTTTATGTTCAAGTGACATACATTGAAGCAGGGAAAAAAGGTGTTGGTGTATCATGGGAATCATCTTCAAGGACAGAGGACAAAAGGAAGTGGCATGGCAAGAAGGAAAATTCACTGGAAAGAAAGGAAGAGAAGCCCTCTTGCAAGAATTGCAAGAATTGCAAGAATTGCAAGAAAGAGGGGCATGATGAGGACCATTGTTGGAAATTGCATCCTGAGAAGAGACCAAAGTGGTTCAAAGAGAAGAAAGGGAGGAAAACAATTGTGGCAACAACATGACCCACAAACTTGGGATCAGATTCAGATGATGAATCTAAAGTCTCATTGGTCGGTATGATAGGTAAAATTGGTGAAGGATTTGATTGTAGAAGCAACTTGTTTCACATAAGGGTCATCATGAGGCACGTTGAGGTTGACACATTGATAAATAGTGGATCTCAATACAACTTAATTTCGGAGGAATTGGTTATTCAATTGGGATTAAAAAAACAGATACATCATAATTATTACACACTTAAATGAATAAGCAACAAACATCAAATCCACATAACAAAGCAGTGCACATTAAAATTTGCAATTTCATCTAAGTTTATGGACGAGGTAACATGTGATGCGGTGCCCCTAAGTGAATTTGGAATGGTCTTAGTCAGTCCATACTTGTTTGATCATAAATCAATCTTCTATAGGGAAAAGAATCAGTATCATTTAACCAAAGCAAGTCAAGAATATGTGGTTCATGCTCATCATGTAAAGGAAAATAAAACTCTTCAAACTATGGAACAATTAAGAAAGACGGATCAAGAAAGAAACTGTAATATCCCTAAGGCCGAAACCAATTGTAAATGTAAATGAAAATGTACTTAAGCGATTGAGTTGTTTGATATTATTCTTGTATGCACATTTCATGGCATAGTGTGTGCAAGTGTTGCACAATAAAATGAGGAAGTTTGCACATTCCAAGATACTGGGTGCAACATCTTAAGTGTGCATGATTGTGAGGCCAGCGAGCCCTTGGTATATGCTATGTTTTATAGGCTGGTGAGTCATTTATTATAATCTAGGATGATTATATTTTGATTAGGCCAGAGAGCCTAGATGTTAAAGGCCAGTGCGCCTATTTTTGTACATGTCTCATAATTAATATAAAATACATCACTGCGCACAGACCAACCACGATAAAAGATATGGGGGACTAAACTCCACTAGTTAGGGAAAGGGAGGGGCCTAAAATTTAAGGAAAAGGAGCTAAGCTAGGGAGCTTAAGCCAAAAATGAATATTATATTAATATTTCTTAAATCATAAAGTATGGATAATTATTTTATCCTAAGTTTTAAAGTTGGGGACAAGTAAGCCAAAGTATCTCCCAACATGACAAGTGTCAAGTTGGGGACATGCATACATATTGTTGGGACTTAGTTCATTTTCCCTTTTTTTCCCATGATTCCTTCCATCATTCAGTAATCCAGTCAATCATCCATGAGCATGCACACACCCATTGAGTTATCTTTGGCATCTTCATGGTTGTACCTGAACTTGTATCCATAGCCATTTTGTGTTGGGGTATCTAGTTAGCTTGGGAGATGGACTGAAGAAGTTGTTTGTCAAACCTGTGGGATAACAAAGAGGTGGGTTATCAGTCCCGTGAGAAATTTCTCTATGGGTGAGAGAATTGTTGGGAATTGATTTCCTAAAGGTGCCAAACTACAGCTACAGGGCTCTGAGACTTCCTATCTGTCATGTTGTTGAAGCCATGGAAGGGAAGTGGGGTAGCCAAAGGACTGTTGAGTAGAGAAGGGGAACACTTCCTGGGGTGGGACAAGCATGTGGGGAATGAGGGACTGTAAGATGTTAGTTTGAGTTGGCACCTAAGACGGTGTCTTTCCTGTTGTCTATGAGCCTTTAGCCTTGTTAGAAATCCCTTTACCCAGGTGGAGTTTAGTCCCAGCTCGAGGGTGACTCATTATTGAGAGTGATGAACAATGTGGTCTAAGGATGGGAGGTTCATGGAAGTTCTGCATATAGTTGGTGACATTCTTACTAATATAAGTGCCAATTGTGTGATGAATTTACATGTTGCATTGTTATTTATGTTCTTATTCTTATGGGTTATCATATGTGCGGTTATAACTATGTCTATTTTTATGGGTATTTTCTGTATATGATGCATGTATATGTTTACTATTATTTCAGTATGAAACTATGTATTTAAATATATTTTTGTATGTCTATGTTTTATATATAATGCTTCCGCAAGAGTTTTTTGTGTATATATTTTAATTGCATGTAGTTCAAAAAAATTATGTGGCATAGCTCAGTTGGATGTTGGGTATGTTACAGTATGTTCTAAAGAGAGAATAGTAAGAGTTCTCTGGCATAGCGTGGCTCGGCATGGATGGTCGGGGACGTTACAAATTGGTATCAGAGATTCAGTTTTCAACACTGAGCCTGGATGGGCCGAGAAAGTTGAGTTGAAGAAAAATGTCACAGAGGATTTATTTCGAAGTGGCTAAATTTTAGTTTATAGAGCGTCCATGGTAAAAGTAACAGCAACTGGGTAGAATTGGGGAAAATCCCCAATTTATGTTGTTAAATTCATGAGAAAATGGAGAAATTTGGACAAGTGATGAGATATTCCCGATTTAATATATGTTCTAGCAAATTCAGATCTAGAATGGGTCGAATTTGAAGTTACAATGAAGCCATGATAGATGGAGCGATATTAGTAACTAAAATTCTCAATTTGTGACTTCATTTTAGGTAAATTCATTCCAGAAATGTCAACTTACAACGATTTTTTGTTCCATAGGTTGAACTGGTGTTATCGGGGTGAAATTGAACAAATTTCATGGTTGCAGAATGTCGATGGTAAATTGGGGAAAAAGTTAAGCCAAAAACCCCAATTTCTGCATCGAAATTCATGAGGAATTGATGCGCATAAAAATGAATGTGCACAGGTGGGCGCACTAACAATGCATGATGCACAATGAAAATCTTGTGATAGGTAAAATTTGGCACTGCACGACAAGATATTGGCATGCTGGTGCGCGTGCTAAATTTTGGTGTCGCACGGAAAAATGTTATTGTGCAGGTGTGCGCGCTAATTTTCACTGCCCCGTGGAAAAATGTTGGTGTACAGGACCATGCAATAAATTTAGCATTGCGTGGTGTGCACACACATAATAATGATGGACATGGCGTGCGCAATGTTGGCAGAGTGCAGAGGAGTTTTGTTGGTGCGCGCGCAATGTGGGTATATGTTGTCGCGTGACAGTTTAGTTAGTGGTGCGCGCAGAGTTTTGGTGTGCGGTGGAGACGTACTAAACTTTGGCATGGTGCAACACGTAGAGTACAATGCACGTGGAATATCAACACGCGATACAAAAACTCTGTGCAACATGTAATAGTGCAATAACCAAAACTGTGCGCAGTGGATATTGGCACGCGCCATAAAAGTAGTGTGCGCAAGTTATTAGTGCGACAGATAAGAGATACACAATGGTTTTAAAGTGCATGAAGCATGATTTACCTTTTGATTTTGTTGTGCGTGGTGAATACGGGTGCACATATTGAAATTTGATCACGTGAAGTTGTTTGAAGATGAACAACAACAGAAAATCAATGATGTTCTGCGACGTTTTATATCATTTGAATGTCATCTGTTTGCAACACGTTTTTGAGGGTCTTAACAGCGTTTAATAGAGTGTGCCAAGGCACACTATGTCTTTGTAGCTCAAATAAAAGAGCTCGGAGAGATATTTCTAATGGTGTAAATCATTCGTCAAATAGAGCTTTTATGAGAAAGTTATAACACAAATAGAAAAGGGTAAAATTTAAGACCCAACTAACTTCAAAGAGCCATAACTTTCTGCTCCGAAATCAGATTGAGGCACAAGAGCATTCAATGGAAATATATTGAGCCATGAAAGATAGTCCTAGAGTTCAATTAAATTTTTGGGCATGTTAAAAATATTTAATATGGAAAATAAGGAACCTGTAGCATATCAGTTACAATATGGTATTTTGGCCTAGAACTTCAATCGGCTATCACTACCAGCTTGGAACCCAGAAAGAGGTGAAACTTGGAAAAAGTGTCCATAAGATGTATATAAGGAAACCCAATTGAGATCCTACAAAAAATCCAAAGGAGTAGGTGCAAAAAAAAAAAATCATGATTTCAGTGCAGAATTGTGCCTAGTTCAAGTGTGAACAGAAAAGTTAATGGGCAATTTTCAAATAACCATAACTTTCTTCTCAAGAGTTGGAATTGAGCATGGGAGAAGGCGTTGGAAAGGTGTTGGAAAGTGGAATCTAAATAACCACCCATAAAATTGATCTGGGAATTCATTTTTCCAGGAAATCAGAAAAAAGAATTCTGACATATATTATTGAACCAAAATGGTTCATATTTTCATGAAATTGTTGAAACAGTTAGCCTGAAAAAAAAAATTGTCTTCACATTTTGCAGAGTTAATAACAATTAGATTAGTTCAAAATCAGTGTAGATTCTAGAGTAATAGAAGAGGCACAAGGGACTTATAGTCAGGAGGATGAGATTAGAGGGATGGGTGTCCATTTGGGCATTGAAGGAACAAACTCCAATGGACATGGAGAAGGAAGGGATGAAAACATGAATATGGAAGAGACCATCAAAAATTTGCAGAAGGATGTCCAAAGATATAAATATTATAATGAAAGGATTATGAAATCCAAGGAGAAGAAGGATGACTTCAACATGAAGTTAATGCAGAGCTTGAAATGAATAGAAAATAAATTGGACAAGGAGAGTGGCTCAAGAAAATCTGGAAGTCACAGGCCTCCTAATGAGAAAAGAAGAGCTATAAGTGTTAGCAGACATCATCATCATCACTCCCCAAGGAATTATAATAAGAGATCACACAGCAAATCAAGTCCATCCCCTGTCAGGGAGAATAAGAGGTCTAGGGTGGATGAGCTACGAGGAGAAATGAACAAAATCAAACCTCCTACATTTGATGGTGAGCACAAGAAAGATGAAGATGCAGAGGAATGGTTTCTCGGCATGAGAACGTATTTTAAATTGCATAATTATTCTTCTCATGCAGAAGGAAAAATTGTTATCTATCAACTCAAGGGAAAGGCATCCATGTGGTGGGATCATCTTGTGCAGGGGCAACACATTAAAGAGAAAAGTGTTACATGGAGGGAATTCAAGAAGCATTTTGAGAAGAAATACTTGACTAAGAGATATTATGACAAGAAAATGAAAGAGTTCTTTGAACTCAATATTGGGAGTATGACCATTGATGAATATGAAAGAAGGTTTTTATAACTGTTGAAGTATGTCTCTTTCATCAAGGATGAGATAGTTAAGATTCATAGGTATTTGAGTGGATTTCCATCATTTATCAGTGACAAAATACAGTATGATGATCCAAAGACATTGGAGGAGACCATAAGGTGAGATAAATGCCTTTATGATCAGCAGAAATCAAGGCCAAGTTTCCAAAAAGCTTGGGAAGACAAAAATAAATTCAAGGTCGATCAAAGGAAGAAGCGATCTAAGCCACCATTCTTCATAAATAATACATAGGGACATCAAACTCCTAGAGAACCCAGAACGATTGAAGCAGGAGGTCAAAGGCCAAGGCAACCACTTATGCAATGTTGGGGTTGTAAATGATATCATATGTACAGAGATTGTCCTCACAGAGGTGAAAAAGTGAGAACTGTTCACAATGTAAAACAAGTTGAAACAGTGGAGGACATGGGTAGAAATGTGCCAAGGATCCATGCAGTCCTAGACGAAAACCAAGCAGAGTATCAGTCACATATGATTTAAGTGGAAGGTATGATCAACAACCAAACCATTACTATTTTAATTGATTCAAGAGCTAGTCATAGTTATATAGATCCTAAGATGGTGGAAAGTTTTCATTTTCCAAGAAGCAATCATGGGAAATCTTTGTTGGTGTAGTTGGCTATAGGATTCAAAAGAAAAGTTAATGAGATGGTTAAGTCATGTCTTATGGACATGAATGGACTGAACACCACGGAAGATTTGAACATCTTGCCTTTATGTTCCTATGACTATCTAATTGGGATGAATTGGTTGGACCAACATCATGCCATCCTAGACTATCATAAAAAAGCATTTACTTGCTTGGATGAGGAAGGGAAACTAAGGAAAGTGCAGGGAATTCCCAGGGTAGTAACCATCATAGAAATTTCAACATTGAAGCTGAAAAAATGTTACAGGAAAGGGTGTCAAATATTTGCAGCACATATGGAAGAAACACCTAGAGAAAAGGTGCCAAATTTGGAAGATCATGTAGTCCTAGAATATTTTGAAGATTTTTTCAAGGAGGTACTAGAGCTACCCCCAATGAGAGATATTGATTTCTCTATAATTTAATTCCTAGAGCAGCTCCAGTGTCAAAGACTCCTTACAAAATGAGTACACCAGAGTTGAAGGAGTTGCAAATACAACTTGAAGAGATTCTGAAGAAGGGGTATATATTCCCAAGTGTGTCACCTTGGGGTTTCCTAGTCTTATTTGTGAAGAAGAAATATGGAACATTAAGATTGTGCATTGATTTCAGACATTTGAATAAAGTGACTGTTAAGAACAAGTATCATCTGCAAAGGATTGATGATCTTTTTGATCAATTAAAAAGGATGCAAAGATATTTTCAAAGATAGATCTCAGGTCAGGATACCATCAGGTAAGGATTAAGGAGGAAGATATCAGCAATACCGCCTTTAGGACAAGGTATGGTGATTATGAGTTCACAGTGGTGCCATTTGGGTTGTCAAATGCACCAGTTGTTTTCATGTGCTTAATGAATGGTTTTTTCCAAGAATATTTAGACAAGTTTGTCGTTGTCTTTTTGGATGACATTCTTATATATTCCAAGTTAGAAGAAGAGCATGAACATCATTTGAGGATGGTGTTACAAGTATTAAGGGAGCAACAGTTGTATGCCAAGTTGAGAAAGTGCTCATTTTACTAGAAGAAAATTCATTATTTGGGGCATATTATTTCAAAGGATGGGATAGCAGTGGATCCTGAGAAGATAGAAGCCATTAGATAATGGTCAGTGCCAAAGAATGTGATAGAGCTGAAATCATTCATGGGTCTTCTAGGCTACTATAGGATATTTATTGAAGAATTCTCAAATATTGCACACCCAATCACTTCCTTGCAAAGAAAGGGTGTGAAGTTTTAGTGGACATTGGATTGTGAAAGGAGTTTCTAACACTTAAAACACCTATTAACAAGTGCTCCAATACTAAGGATTGTAGACCCAAATGAAGACTTCATTGTATGCATAGATGCATGTAAAGAAGGACTTGGTGGAGTCCTTAGTCAAAATGAGCTTGTTATATGTTATGAATCAAGGAAGTTGAAGGATCATGAAAGACACTATGCCACTCATGATTTGGAGTTGGAAGCCATAGTGCATACCTTGAGGAAAGGGAGACATTACCTCATGGGGAAAAATTTTGAGCTAAGAATAGACCATAATGGTCTGAAATATTTATTTGATCAGCCAACTCTAAATGCTAGGAAGAGCAGATGGTTAGAATTTGTAAGTGAATATGACTTTGATATAAAGAATATCAAGGGGAAAGAGAACAAAGTGGTTGATGCACTCAGCCGAAGAGTGCATGAATTTCATGCTATAACCATTAGCATGTACTAATCGGATTTGAAAGACAAAATTATAGAGGCTGCTAAATCAGATTTGCAATACAAGGAATTACTGGCAAAATTATAGCAAGGTATTTTGCAGCAGAAAATTGAATAATACAAGCTAGATAATGATGAAATTCTCATGTATAGGGGCAGAATTTATGTACCAAATTCCCAAGAGTTGAAAAATATGATATTGAGAGAAATGCATAATGTGCCTTATGCTGGGCACCCAGGATATCAGTAAACTATTACAGTTGTCAAGAGCCAATATTATTGGCCAGGCATGAAGAAAGAGGTTGTTGATTTTATTCCCAGATGTTTGGAATGTCAAAAGGTAAAGGCTAAGAATAAACACCCAACTGGTTTGCTACAGCCATTACCCATTCCTGAGTGGAAATGGAAAGTTGTAACAATGGATTTCATCACCAAACTTCCCATAACAAACAAGCAACATGATTATATCATGGTAGTGGTGGATAAGCTTACTAAAGTTGCTCATTTTGTTCCAGTTAAGATCACTCACAAGGCAGGCACCATCGTTGATGTTTATATGAAGGAAAATGCTAGATTACATGGCATACCCAAGACAATTGTCTCTGACAGAGATCCAAAATTTACCTCAAAATTTTGGAAGGGATTATTTAATGGATTTGGAACAAATTTGAATTTTTGTACAGCTTATCATCCAGAATCAGATGGGAAAGTAGATAGGGTGAATCAAGTGATTGAAGATATGTTGAGTATGTATGTGATGGATAAACCATCAAAATGGGAAGACTACCTACACTTGGTAGAGTTTGTTTATAACAATGGGTGCCAAGCATATCTAAAGATGAGCCCATTTGAGGCACTTTATGGCAGAAAATGCAACACACCAATAAGCTAGGATAACCTAGCAGACAGAGTAGTGGTTGGGCCATTTTTGCTCAGGGAAATGGAGGAGAAAATGATAAAAATAAAGAAAAATTTAAAGGCATCCCAAGATAGACAAAAAATATATGTTGATAAGGGAATAACTCGCAAGGAATTTAAAGTGGGAGACCATGTATTTTTGAAAGTGAAAGCCAACAAAAGTTCCCTGTTGGGAAATTGTTCAAAGTTGTTATTGTCGGTCATTTGAAATCCTAGATATGATTGGTCCATTAGCTTATATGATTGCATTGTCTACATCTATGTCTATTCATAATGTATTCCATGTATCATTGCTAAAGAAATATATACCTAATGTTAATCATGTTATTGATTGGAATGTTATTCAGGTGGATCAAGAAGACACTTTCCAAGTGCATCTGGTACGCATTATGGATCGGAAAATCAAACAACTTCAAAATCAAGCCATAGGACTTGTAAAGGTCCAATGGACCTGGTACAGTCCTGAGGATGGTACTTGGGAGCATGAGGATGCAATGCGGGTAGAATACCCGCATCTTTTTGAGGATTTTTGAAATTTTGTTGTATATGGGTACATGATGCACTGAATACAATGCATAAATAAGGGGAGGGGATTGTAGTATCCCTAAGGCTGAACCCAATTGTAAATTTAAATGCAAATGTAATTAAGTTGGTGAACTGTTTGATATCATTTTTGTATGCACATTTCATGGCATAGTGCGTGCAAGTACTGTGTAGTAAAATAAGGAAGTTTGCACATTCCAGGATACCACGTGCAACATCTTAAGTGTGTGCAATTGTGAGGCCAACGAGCCCTTGATATATGTTATGTTTAACAAGCTGGGGAGATAGTTATTATAATCTAGGATGCTTATATTTTGATTAGGATGGAGAGCCTAGATGTTAAAGGCCAGTGCACCTAATTTTGTACATGTCTCATAATTAATATAAAATACATCATTGTGCGCAAACCAACCACGATAAAAGAGATGGGGGACTAAACTCAAATAGTTAGGGAAAGGAAGGGGCCTAAAAGTTAAGGAAAAGGGGCTAGGCTAGGGAGCTTAAGCCAAAAATGAATATTATATTATTATTTCTTAAATCATAAAGTATGGATAATTATTTTATCCTAAGTTCTAAAGTTAGGGACAAGTAGGCCAAAGTAGCTCCCAACATGACAAGTGTCAAGTTGGGGACATGCATACATATTGTTGGGACTTAGTTCATTTTCCCATCTTTTCCCATGATTCCTTCCATCATTCATTCATCTAGTCAATCATCCATGAGCATGCACACACCCATTGAGTTATCTTTCGCATATTCATGCTTGTACATGAACTTGTATCCATAGTCATTGTGTGTTGGTGTATCTTGTTAGCTTGGGATATGGACTGAAGAAGTGGGTTGTCAGACCCATGAGATAATGAAGAGGTGATTTTTCATGCCCATGATCAATTCTCTCTGGGTGAGAAAATTGTTGGGAATTGATTTCCTGAAGGTGCCAAACTGCAGCTACAAGGCTCTAAGACTTATTGTTTGGCCTGTTGGTGAAGCCCTGGAAGGGAAGTGGGGCAGCCAAAGAAATGTTGAGCAGAGAAGGGGCACGCTTCCTGGGGTGGGATAGGCATGTGGGGAATGAGGGACTGTAGGCTGTTAGTTTGAGTTGGCACATGAGACAGAGTCTTTCCTGTTGTCTATGAGCCTTTATCCTGGTTAGGAATCCATTTACCCGGGTGGATTTTAGTCCCATCTCGAGGGTGACTCAATGTTGAGAGTGATGAACAATGTGGTCTAAGGCTAGGAGGTTCGTGGAAGGTCTGCATGCATTTGGTGACATTCTTACCAAGATAAGTGTCAATTGTGTGATGAATTTACATGTTGCATTGTTATTTACGTGCTTATTCTTATGGGTTATCATATGTGTGGTTATAACTGGGTTTATTTTTATGGGAATTTCCTGTATATGATGCATGTATACGTTTATTGTTATTTCAGTATGAATCCGTGTATTTAGAGATGTTTTTGTATGTCTACGTTTTATATATAATGCTTCTGCAAGAGTTCTATGTGTATATATTTTAATTGCATGTAGTTTGGAAAATTTATGTGGCATATCTCAGTTGGATGTTGGGTATGTTACAGTATGTAGAATGGAAAATCAATCACAAATCACATGAGATGATTATAGAATGGAAAATCAATCAGAGTTTGCTTCAAGATAAGATAATGTCGTGCAAATATTACAAGCATATCATCTCATTTGCAGTCATATTTTTTATGCTTTCATTAGTAATGTTGTCTACATGGATGATAGTGGTTTCAGTAAGATGTGACAGGGTACAAATGACTAACAATATGCTATCAGTTATCATGATTGTATTACAGTTGATCTTGATGAGACAAGTGCACAGGACATAGTTCAAAGACAAGGAAAACGTTGGGTGGCCTATCCCAAGATTGATGACTGGTCAGTAACCTTTTGTGGGGCCAAAGGTCTTTAGTGGGGAGGTGTGATCCAAAATTGGATTCAGGTGCTTGATGGGGCTCATAAAGGCCTAAAAATGAAAGTTCTCAAAATGGATTTGAAATGGACGTGTATGTAGGCCTTGTCAATACAAACCTAACTCAACTTGAACAAGCTCAAACAGACATCATATGATCCAGATATGGAAATCTATTATTTTTTCCAAACAGGTAAAAAATGATGAATGAACAGTCCATACAGTCCATACAGTGCCACGTGGAAGCTGACTATATAGTTTGTACGGTCATACAGCCGACGTGGTAGGCACAGTGTACGCTGACATGGTACCATCTAGAGGTGACATGTGGGATGTTGATTGGGCATACGAACAGATGACCTATCGGGCAGGTACAAGTGGACCAATGTGGGAGTGACATGTGTCACCACTGCAAGGGTGACATGTGGCATGCTCGTACGACGTACATACGACATGTGGTAGACAGTGATTGGAAAAGTTGTGATGATAGGGCAGGTAGATGGACAAATAGTGTGTTGACACATGGCCATAGCTGACATATGGAATGGTGCCACGTGGCCTAGACATGGGCTACCACATGGAACCCATTGGTTGGATTAAGTTCATTGCAAAAATTTGTTTGGACTCAATGAGTTTTGAACCATGGATCTCCATGGGTGTTAGAATCTTTGTGTAGGTCAGGCTACCGAGTGCATCTTAACCTTATTCAACACCGTTTATATTTGAGTTTGCATTTGTGCTAATGCGGAGGTGGAAAGGGCTGGGGTCTAGCCCCAGACCGCATTTTTTGTTATCGGACCATATAACCACCATACAGGGGCTTGATGCTATATGCCATGTGATAAGGTGAAAGAACGGGGGTTCCATCGGAGTTTAGCACCTTCCACCATGAGACTCGAGGTGATGAACAACAACCATGTGCATCGATCGGGTCGTGGTCCTACTATGGTTCCATCATTTCCACATGCGACAAGGCGTTAGCAGAGGAGGGTCTAGTGCGCAGCCCCTTAAGGGTTGGTGCTTGGCCATATGATCTCATGTGACCCTGTAGAGGGGGAGCACACCTAGGGTCTAAGGGCTTATCCCAATATATTTTCCAAAGTGGTTTTTAAACTATAGTATATGGTTTTTTAATGATTTTATTACCAGAATTGAGGGATTTTGGTCTTTTGGGGGGATACTGGGCCCTTTTTTAGGCCATATCTTGGGGGTAAGTTGAGAGATGGTTACTGTTAGGACCCTATAATGTAGATTTTTTCTCACACTTTTTTTTATCATTACATCCTTTTCCCACTCATATTTAAGCCAACATTATCACCTTAATCTATTTTTCCAAAGGTATATAACGTTTCTTCTCTTTGCTATATGTTTAATTTGTTTTACATGTAATTTTACATTACTCTAATACTTAGCCATTAATTAGAAATATATAGTTGCTGAAACAGTTTGAAAACTGCAGTTAATATATCGTTGTTGCTTGAAGAACATGTTGTTGAAACAGTCAAACAGTACGCAGATCCCATTGTTGAAATAGTCTGTGATTTGCGATGCTGAAACAACATTTCACATACAGCAGTAACAAGAAGGAGTTGTTACACTGGCTGCAACATTTTTACCTTAATCCAACACCATTACAACCATCATTGCTACTTGAAGACCACATTGTTGAAACAGTCAAACAGTGCGCAAATCCCGTTGCTGAAACAATCTGTGATTTGCAATGCTGAAACAGTATTTCACATACAGCAGTAACAAGAAAAGATAAATAAAGGATTTTTTACACTGGCCGCAAAATTTGTACCTCAAGTCAGCACCATTACAACCACTGTAACAACATTTTGCTACGGAAGATCAGAATATCCTATTCCAGCATAGAATATTAGATCAGACTAAGAATAGGATTTGTACGTACACATGTAATTTTATGCTTAATTGTATTAAGAGGATTCTCCTCTTTAAATAGGGAAGAAATCAGTATTAGAAGGGGGATTACAAAAGGCTTAAGTAGAAGTGAATTACAGAGAAGGAGCGTGTTCACTTTGGATATTGTAACTTATCACATTTGACAAATGAATAAAAGATCATTATGAGCATTCCTTCTTAATTCCTTTTATTTATGGGGAATCTTGTGAGAAGGAAAGGGCCCACCTTCTTCACAAGATTCATCCATTAGTTTATGTAGTGTGTTAGTATTGTTTTTATCTATACCTTGTTAAAACTCTATTTTGTTGAAACTCTGTTTCCACTGATTGTTACATCGTTTTCATACAATTCATTCCTAGGTAATTGTTAATCATTTTGATCGGTAATTCTGTTTGCAGAATGAGTTTATGAAAGTGTGATAGCCATAGATAGGTGTTGAAGATTCCTACTATGGGGAATAGGGTCATGTTCTCTGTTACAGAATAGTTAGTCTTCTTTGCAGTGTGCTGAAAGGTTCCTTTTTCCTAGGTTGTTGTTTCTTAATGTAATCCAGGATTCTTCTGATGATTATTTTCCTTGAATCTTGAACTCTACAATAGATAGATTGCTTTCACTATAAATCAGAGTAGAACTTCAGTCTGTTTAAAGTAAGGTGTGATTAGTGTAACTTTTACTACAACTTTGGATTGTTTTTGAGATTGAGCATATACAGTGTGTGATTGCCTTTGAAATAAACAGAATTCCCTGGGTTGACAATTTATGTGACACTTGATTGTTTTAATTAATAAGCAATTATAGTGACCAACATTTTGGTGCCATTGCCGGGGAAGGCAATTACAGATTTCAAAAGCATTTACATTTTTCTTTCATATGTACAGGTTGCATGAGAGGACGTGGACCCTCCAAGGAAACTGACCCTACAGGTGGCAGGGGCAGAGGAAGAGGAGGAAGAAATACTTTTATCGACCAGATTATATCAAAATCTGAATCTTTTGTTCCTCAACAATCAAGCTCTCGAAAACCAAAGCCTCAACCTTCCTTTCAAGCTAACTTTGAAATGGAGACAGTTGAAAAACTAGCAGAGGACATTGAGGATCGAGCAAGTGTAGTAGGGGAAAAAACAGAAGAAACCATGGATGGATATAATGAAGAACTGCACCATGAAGAACAGGTAGGTCTTGAAGCAGAGGTAAACGATGAAAACTCTTTTTCTACCTTAGGATTTCCTATTAGTGATCTTCCTAGAGGAGTAGCTCCCATGAAGAATATTCCACTTTTAGCCTTACCTAACTTTCATGGTTTATCTTATGAAGATCCTAATGAATTCCTTTTTGAGTTTGACATATTATGCAGAAGTTATGATTACATTCCCAATGCTAAAAAATTAAAGTTATTCCTAGCAACATTAAAGGGAAATGCATTAAGATGGTTCATAAGTCTTGGAGGTCATGTAATCACAACATGGGATAAGATGAAACAGAAATTTATGCACAAATATCAAGACTATTGTCGAACAAGAGAAAAAAGAGAGGAACTATTCAAGATGATACAAAAAGAGGATGAAAATCTGGAGGAATTTGTGGAAAGGCTACAATATAATCTACAAAGATCCAGTCACCTTGATGTAAGTAAAGATATTATTAAAAAAATATTATTAAAAGAAGTAAGGGATGACTATCTAGATATGTTGAATATGCTTGGAAAAGGGGACATATCTAAAGAATCATATGATGAAATTGTTAACCTCTGTAAAAGATGTTCAAGAGGAGCTACAAGGAATAGATCAAACAACAGGGATACCACATTTTCAAGAGTTCAAAAATCAACCAGTGGAGGAGCAACAGGAGCCAAAATAGGTAATTTACTTGAGGAATTTAAAACTGAAATGTTAAGTTCTTTTGCTTCACAAATTGACACCTTGCAGATTCAAAAGAAACAA